>CAKNYM010047108.1:0-18656 GCA_932195095.1 Andricus curvator | reverse complement strand
TTCTCCTTTCACTCCGCTGGGATTCGAACACCAGGTCAACTGATTTCTGGTCAGGTGCTCTAACCACTGAGCTACTAGAGAGATCAGAGGAAGAATCCTTTTTCTGAAATACGCTTTATTGTGCAAGATGTAATGTACAAATAAATTTTTTCTAGGAATCTGTATTATCATCGGAGATGGTAACAATTGATCCGAAGAGAAATCCTTTCACACACACTGTGAAAATGGAAATCTACAATATCGATTAAAGTTAGAAGATTTTATTTAGAAGATCTTTTTTCTGAATAAATTTAATTTTAGAAATTTTCATTTATAGCTACATCTAGTCTGAGGACGTTAAATATTTGTTGTATTAGCGGATATAACTTTTATCAATATTGTAGATTTCCATTTTCACAGTGTGTGTAAAAGGATTTCACTCCGGATCGATCGTTACCATCTTCGATGATAATACAGATTCCTAGTAATAATTTACTTGTAATTCATACAAGTTTAAAATGTATTAACTTCAAACGACTAATTTTAGATTGTTAGTTCAAAATACCTTAAATTCAAAATTATTTAAGTTTCAATATATATTTCATATTATTTGATATTAGATTATGATATTATTATATTATTTCATATTATTATTATTTAATGGTATATTTAATTTTACATTTTTTTTTTTCTGAACTTAATAAAGTTTTAATGATTAACATTTAAATGGTATAATCTCTAATATGATCTAAGGGGTCGACAAAGCCGATGAATTCTAATAAAATGTAATAGTTGATATTTTAACCAAGAAGAGATTTTTATTTTAAATCAAAAACAGTTGAATTGAAAAAAGATGTAATTTCTACCAAAAGAGACAAAATTTCAATTCCAAAAAAGATTTTCCAGACAATA
This sequence comes from Andricus curvator, assembly GCA_932195095.1. Lineage (NCBI taxonomy): Eukaryota > Metazoa > Arthropoda > Insecta > Hymenoptera > Cynipidae > Andricus > Andricus curvator. The sequence continues at coordinate 17,765 of CAKNYM010047108.1, read as the reverse complement.
ATGAAAAAAAAACTTGATCCAAAATGTTGAATTTTTAAGCAAGAAAGGTGAGCTTTGTACAAAACACTTTAATTTTCAACCAAATAGATGAATTTTCAACTAAAATTATGAATCTTTATACAAAAAAAAAATGAATTTTTAAGAAATTAGTTCAACTTTTAACGAAGGAGTTGATTTTTCAACCTAAGAAGATTAATTTTCAACAAAAAATGTAATAGTAGATATCTTAACAAACAAAGATTTTAATTTTAAATCAAGAACAGTTAAATTTAACCAAAAAATGGGAATTTTCAACAAAATACGTGAATTTTCAAACAAAACAGATTAATTTCCAACCAAACAGTTGTTAATATATAAACATGGATTTTCTAACAAAAAGAAAGAATTTTCAACAAAATATATCCATTAATTTTTAACCAAATAGTTAAATTTTCAACCAAGAGGATTATTTTTCTAACTACTATCAACTACTATCTTCAACTACTTGTGGACCTTGCTACCAAGTTATTGACTTGTCTACCATATTTTTAAAATTCAAAACTCAAAATAAGAATTTCCTACATAACAGTTAAATTTTGAACCCGAAAATGTAAACTTTCAACGAAAAAATTAATTTGTAACCTAAACAGATTAATTTTTAACCAAACAGTTACATTTTCAACCAAAATAGATCAAATTTCTACGAAAAGAGAAGAATTTGCAAACCAAAAAGGCGAACGTTCCACAAAATATTAAAATTTTCAACAAAAAAAAAATTTTTTCAGTCGAGAAGGAAAAAAATTTCAATCAAATTGTAAAATTTTCAAGCCAAAAAGATTGAATGAAATTTCACCCAAAAATAGTTGGATTTTCTTATAGGGTTCTAATAATTCAGTTGGCATTTAAATAAAAACCGAAAAAGGGGAACGTTTGTGAAGACTGGGATAAATAAATAGGAATTTTGATAATTTATAGACTAAAGAGTAATAGTAACAGAATACACAAAGTGTGTCGGACTATGCAATATTTTAGGCACTGAAGAAATTATAAAATTGTGCTAAATTGTACTAAAATTGTAACTAAATACTTGTTATCATTAACCCATTTGATTTCCTGAAACTAATTTCATTAAGCTTCTACGTCTATTTAATTAAGAGAATTTATATTTTATATGTAATTTCGTTCCCTAAGTTCACAAAATCTTAGCAAGATTTGAAGAGCGAGGGAGGGGACAGCAAATCTCACGGTATCTTAAATGGGGGTTGAGTGGGGGGGGGGTGAAAATTTCAGAAAAATACATTACGTGAATTGTGGATGAACCCTTATTTACTTGTTTATTCATTTATTACTATTTCGTGAATTTATGATTATTTGTGGATCTCGGGACAGTAAGGGTACGTGGGTTAGCATTTGCAGATGATAAGGTTTTTATGGCAGAGTCGATCAAGGTTTTGCAAAGAATGTTGAGCAAACTGAATATAAGCATGTGGGTGAGAATATATGTAATTTAGTATACATAATTTGAATATATTCCGAAATATTGTCTCATATTCCCAAATATTCCTTTACTTATTTTTTCGCATAGCCGAATTATCATATTGAAAAAGCCAAATCAGACGTGAATTGGTTGCTTCTTTAAATCACTTTCTAGTAATTCTTTATAAATTTTTAGAAATCTGACGACCCAAGTTTCTCTTTAGCCTAAGAAAGAGTAGGATACTGATGTTAAGAGCGTTGCTTTAAAGTTTTTAAGTACTTGTACCTCCGTGTAACGTCTTCCGAGTACCAGCCGACTTAAGCTCAACGTTCGAAACTTCCTCGTCACGACAAGAGCCAAATCCGACGTAACCAGGTTGTCAGATCCTCTTTTGATTCCCCTCAAACTTTTCCTGAAATATTTCAAATTTAAACCTTTCTCCATATTTTTTATATACATGTAGATATTTTATCAGTAACAAGCAACTCAGCATTACGAAGGTTCATAAGTTCCTTAATTGGATACCAAATCTCCGTATTTTCGTGAGTTAAAGCACCTGACCAGGTCTGGGTTCGAATCCCAACGGAGCCAGAAAACAAAATTTTCATAACTTAAAAGCTAAAAATCAATATTGAAAAAAATTAATTTAAGACCATGCCGAGAAAAACAACTATCATCAATATTATAATTACTCATGAACATCTGGTTAACAAAGTAACATCAAAAAAAAAAATTGGAATATCTCCGAAATTTATCGTACAAGAATAAAGAAATCCCAATGGAGCCAGAGAAGAAACTTTAACCAACTTGAAAACAAAAAAATCAATATTGAAAAAAAGATATTGATTCAAGACTATGTGGAGCAAAACAACTAATATCAATTATGATTATTTGTAAACATCTGGTCCACACCATAACATCAAAATATAAAATTGAAATCTCTTGCTTGTGAGGGATTATGTAAATTATTCTAGTCTTCTCCGTAGCTTAGTGGATTAAAGCACGTACCAGTTGGACAATATGCAGACATGGGTTCGAATCCCAGCGCAGTTAGAAAATAATTTTTTCAACTTACAAACAAAAAATCAATATTTTAAAAAAATATATTGATTTAAGACCTTGTGCAGAAAAACAACTATCATCAGTATTATAATTACTGATAAACATCCGGTTAACACCGTAACATCCAAAAATAAAATTGAAATATCCCGGAGATTTATCTTACAAGAATAAACAATCACGGTGGAATTCCCTTATAAGAGGTTGTGTCGAATTAATCTCGTCTTCTCCCTAGCTTAGTGGGTTAAAACACCAGACCAGAAATCTGTAGACCTGGGTTCGAATCTCAGCGGATCTGAAAAAGGATTTTTTCACAACTTGAAAATAAAATATCAATATTTGACAGTTTGGTTTTAAAAAATTGACATACTTCAATTTCAATCGCATCCCAACCACTAAACGCCCATCCGAGAATTCTTCATCGATTTCGATTTCTTTTTAATACTCTTAACTAGATACCAAAAAGAATTACAACAGCCGATTTTTGAATTTTTATCTTATTCCACTTCTGTGCTAATCAATAAAATGAAAAAATGGCGATTTTTACAGCTTTATTTTATATCTTTCCGTAAGTAATCAAAATAGATTTATGATTAATCAAAATGATTGTTGTAGCATCTAAAAGACAAAATTATATTACAAAATATTTTATTTCTTTTTTATAAACAAATTCTGTAAACCAATTTCAAAAGTGGTTGTTCTATGATTAACAATTTTTTATTTTCAGAAAATGGTTTAAAATCGACTTCAAAGAGATGAAAAATTAGCTAATTATTGTTCGATGACATAATGTTCATAAAAGTTTAAAGATATCTGTTTGGGCAAAGTTCTGAATTTTCGTTCGTTTAAACTTTTATGCTATTGAAAATAGCGAAAAAATGTCGATTTTTTAAATTTTCTTGTAACAATTTTTCCTATGCTAATTGCTCAGTAGTATTCGGATTTAATGCGTGAGGGTATTTGGAAAAAAAAATTTCTCAGTTGTAAATTTAATTATTATACAAAAATTAAATTAACAAATATTCAAAATTATCGACTTTTTAAATAAAATTATGGATTTTTGTTACCAAAGTATATTTCTGCGTGAAAATTACTTGTTTTTATCGATCAGGTGAGACTTTGTCATGAAAATTTGTCATCTAATATTCTTTGGTAACTGTATAAACAAATTTTTGAACAAAATTGACACTATAGACATTTATAGGCGGAAGAAATAGTTTTTTCTCTTGATTCCCCTCAAATTATGGTGCCAGTTGTGTTTAATGGTGAAAATTTTCCATTCGATATTTTTTTTTTATAAAAAAAAATTATATAAACAAATGACCAGTGTGAACATTTGAAGGCAGAAAGAAATCGTTTTTTCTCTCCATTCTCCTCAATTTATGCTCACAGTTATATCTAGTTGTGAAAGTTGGTCCTTTGATATTATTTTTAATTTTATAAACAAATGCCGAGTGTAAAGATTAGAAGGCAGATAATTAAATAATTAATTATAAATTAATTATTATTTATTTTTGGTCATGAAACCTAATTTTTACTGTTTTTTCCATTTTTTTTTTTCACAGAATTCATTTAATAATTTTTTTTGTAACATTAATCAAATTCAAAGTATACATACGTAGCGGAGAATATTTATACTTGTTAATTCTGAACGACTTTTAATTTTTTAGTTTTTCAGTTTCAAGTGATTCAAATTTAATTTCGTTACTGATACCAACAAAATTATAATTATTTGCCAATATTATTAATTTTAAGATCATAATATAAAATGGGCCTTTAATAATCATTAACATATAATTTTTAATTTCCTAATGGAATAATAATGAAGATACGAGAAAATTATGGATAAAATAAAAAATTACTCTAGTATGAAGTGAAATAAAATTGAGAATTTGTAAGAAGGGTGGAATGTGGATATGCATTTGCTTATCATGGCAATAAAAAAAATGTCAAGTTGGATCTGAACATTATTCTGGAAATGGCATTTTTATTGCGTTAGGATACAAGTAAATATGTTCTTCAAATAGCTCCCTAAAGTATGCTTATCCTCGATGCGCTCCGCATCGGTGTCTTCTGGTAACATAATCAAAGGCGCAATAAATTGTAAGGAAAATACTTAAAATTTTTTTCACACCCAAAAAAAGTTTAAACTTTCTCTTTCTTTCAAATTTTCCTCGTTGAAGATAATTTATAAATTATAATCGAATAATTTTTTCAAAAATCTGTTTTATTCACTAATTCATTCGATTAATTATGTACATTGGAAGGTTATGCTTAAATTATTCATAAATATTCTTCAGTATTTCATAACTGAATATTCATTAATTTTTTAAATAATAATATCAAAATTAATAAAAATTAAATTAGTTAGCTTTAAAAAAATTAAACGTTGTTTGGAAGTCTCTGAAATTGGAAAAATTTTCAATATATTATTTTTCCTGCGGATATTTTTACAAAAATCGAAACTCAAATTTTTTACGAAAAAAAAGCTGCCTACCGTTACGGAAAATTCCGTAATACTAGTTATATAATATTGAATTTTGTGTAGGCTCAGATTTTGGTAGTGGATGATAATATAAAATTATAAATATAAAAACAAAATTTGTGCCCAAGTTAGAATTTTTTCAAAATGAGCAAAAAAGACAAGTTTTTTGGACTGTGTTAACTCCACATTTTTTCAAAAAAAAATTCAACATGTACTTGAAATTTCTTCAGCTATGATCGAAAAGAAAATCCTATTGTTTTTTACCACAAAAAATTATTTTCCTGGTTTTGAAATTGTTAATTTGTCCTTTCTTCAGGTATTTTTAGATCTTGTACGGAAGGAAATAAAAGGTTTGTATGATAGCAAACGAATGGAATGTTCCTTTGATTCAAGCAGAAAAAATTTCAAGTACGATATTTTTAAATCTTCCCAAAACAATATGCAGTTAGCACCATCCAAAAAACTTTATCTCATTTTGAAAAAATTATAATTCGAGCACAAATTTTGTTTTCAAATTTATAATTTTATATTATTATTCACCACCAAAACCTGAAACCTGAAAACGAATTCGAAAACAAATTTGACTTTTTTGGAAGAAAGCATATTTTTTCATTTTCTTTGTCTGAAAAAACAGCTTGGATTTTTTACTTTAAGAGCTTTGGGGTTAAACAGTGGTATTTTGATTGCTTATTTATGAAAATAAGCAATAAGCGGTGCTTTTTGAGAATATACCATCTATTTTGGAGATTTGTAACTCTTCTAATGGTGATAACAATTATTTTGTTTATTATACTATTTTGCTTATCGGGGGAAGGGGGGTATATTCTTTCTATATCATGAATTAAGAGCTACGATAAAGCACTTTATCCGTTCAATTTAATTGAAATTTAAGAATTTTAAATTGAAATTGACTTCAATGATTTAAGAGAATTTGAAGACATTTTTAAGTGATTTTTGGGGCGTATTCTAAGGAATACATTTCAAGAAATATCAGGGGAAAAAAAGAGTTTTTGGTTACATGCCTACAGGTAGGCCGGGAATTGGCAGATGTGAACATATGAACTCCTATCTAATACAACGCTGCTGTTGGCTGGTGACCTTCTCAGCATAAAACATCAACCAATTGCGACTCTCTCGGATTCCATTCCTTGCCATCACCCCCCCTCCCCCCGTAACAGAAGTTTTGGTGGACTGACGTTACAACTAGACTCTCCACCATACGACGAATCACTACTTAACTTGGACATGATTTCGATTCTCAACACAAATTTCGCGGATAAAGGTGGTAGTTGGGTGTACAATCTGAACAATGAATAATAAAAAAAAAATGATTAGCAGTTCGAACTCACTACCCAATTCGGGTAGTGTTTCTAGGTGGATATTTACTACCAATTTGGGCCCACCACACCCACGACGGGCCAACAGCACGTAGTATTCCTGAACGGTCACCCATCCAAGTACTAACCGCGCCCAACAATGCTTAACTTCAGTAATCTTACGAGAACTGGTGTTTTCAGCGTGGCATCGCCATTGGCAAACAATGAATAATACAAACAATAAAATAGCCTCGAAATGGACTGAAACTTTGATTGACGAAATGCATATACACGGTAAACGTAAAGGTCGAGTTTCAGGCGACGAATGGAGACTGGTTGTTTGGAATGCTAGAGGAGTGAATGATCTTAAAGTAAGAGAACTACGAGAAACTATGCAATGCAAGAAAACGAGATATTTTATGTGTATCTGAGACGAAGAAAAATGGTTGCGAAAGTAGAAACATAGAAAATGGGGTGTTGAAAGGCAGTAGTCAAGGGGTCGGTTTGATTATGAATGAAAAAGCAAGACAGCATCTCAAAGATCAAGGATACGTATCGCCCAGATTGCTGTGGGTCAGAATGAAGGTAGGATTTAGAAGATTATTCATCATAGCCTGCTACGCCCCAGTTGATAGTGATCCGAGAGAAGTCAAAGACGCCTTCTGGGACACTTTAAATGATACAATAAGTACTTGCGATCATGGTGAAAGAACCATTCTCCTAGGAGATATGAACGGATGGGTCGGCGTCCAACGTCAGGGTACAGATACAGAAAAGGTGCTATGTAATTTTGGGGGTTCAAGAAAAAATTATAACGGGGAAAGATTAGTTAGCTTATGCTTAGAAAAGGGCCCATTTATTACAAATACTTGGTTTAGACCTAAAATGATCCACATGTACACCTGGCGTAAAGGAAATAGCCACAGTATAATTGACTTCATTATTGCGGATGAAAGACAAGAGAACTAGTAAAATATACAAGAGTCATGAGGGGCTCTGAATGCAATACTGACCACTACCTTCTAGTCTCCAAAATAAACTTAGGCCGGAGATGGAGAAGAAAGAGAACCAGACAAACGGAACAAACGCGAATCAAGATTGAAAATTTACAGAAGCCGGAAGTGCGAATAGATTTTCAGAATAGGTTAAACGAACGCATAGATGAGGCAACTTGGGAGGCGTTTAGAAGCACTAAAGATATAGAAGGCGCATGGACTATGCTACGAGATAGCGGAAGTGTGTGGTACGGCGGTTGTAGGAAGAAAGTCTGGTGATGCATGGTGGAATGATGAAATTGAGGCAGCCCGACAAGAGAAGAAAGAAGCGTACAAGAGAACGTTGAACATCACAGGTCTTAGCGATGAGGAGAGAAATAGGCACAAAAATGATTACAGACACAAAAATGGGAAAGTTAAACGACTAGTCAAGGAGAATAAAAATAAAATCAGAACAGAAGAAGAGAAGAAAATACAAAACGAGTTTGAAGGAAGCAAGAAACTAATATTTAAAAAGATGGAGGGAACTAAAAATACAGAGTTTGTCAGCATGAGAAACAGCAAAGGTGAAATGCTATATGATACAGACGGGATAGTAGACGCTTTGAAAGAGTCTTTTAGAGAATTATTAGTAGGTGAATCTATAGGAGAATAGAACTGCGACATAAAACATAATGCATCAGAAAACTCAATTGAGAAAGTCTGTGTCACTGAAGTTAGAGATATAACTAAGAACTTAAAAAACGGTAAGGCTGCTGGAGTAGACAGTATTAGCGCTGAAATGCTTAAATACGGTGGCGAGTACATATCTCAGAGGCTGTGCGAATTGATAAATTAATGTATCGAGATGGGGGAAGTCCCAGACGAGTGGAGAAAAGCGATTATCGTACCAATATACAAAAGGAAGGGAGATAAAAGCAACTGCAATAATTACAGAGGTATCAGCTTATTGAGTAATGTAAGTAAAATATACTCAAAAATACTTATCCGCAGGGTAATGAAAATAACAGAAGAAAATATATTGGAAGTTCAAAGTGGATTTATGCCAGGAAGATCATGTACGGATCAAATATTTAGCTCAAGACAGATCACAGAAAAAAGTTTGAAAGTAGGAAAGAAAGTTTTTTGTGCGTTTGTTATCCTAGAAAAAACATTTGACAATGTGGATAGAAGTAAACTTTGGGAAGTCTTCAAAGAGTACGGAATCAATGAATGGCTCCTACAAGCAATAAAAACAATATATGCAGATAAAAAAGCAAGTGTAAGGGTTAATGGGTAACTGAGTGACTGGTTCAATATTATGCAAGGCGTTAAACAAGGATGCTTTATGTCCTTATGGCTATTTATCACATTTATGGACAAGTGTCTAAGAATGGCCCTCTTCGACGAAGAAGGTGTAGATCTCAAGACAGTGAGGGTACGTGGGTTAGCTTTCGCAGATGATATGGTTGTTATAGCAGAATCAATCGAAGACTTGCAAAGAAAGTTGAGCAAACTAAATACAAGCATGAAGAACATGGGCCTCAAAATTAACGTAAATAAAACAAAAATCATAGTGTTTGAAGGAAAAAGTGAGAAAACAATGTGCAACATTGTCCTAAATGATGAGAGTTTAGAACAAGTGGATAAGTACATATATTTAGGTAGCTTATTCACTAGTGACGGGAAGATAGATGGGGAGTTAGATAGGCGCATAAACGAGGGTCAAAAGGTTATCGGTAGAGCAGGGTCCATTCTGAGAAGTAAAAATATATAAAAGAAAGCTAAAATGGCAATACATAATTCTATATTTGTACCGACTGCGCTATACGGTAGCGAGACATGAACCAGTCAAGAAAAATCAAGAGTGGATTATTAATTTCTTATCAAGTTATTTGATTTATATACGTGAAATGTGTTGAATAATAATAGAATTAATAATTAATTATTCGTTACTTTATGTGTGCGGCAACCCGACGTGCAATACTGTGTGTGGGGTTGCAGAGTAACCGGAACAGGTTTTGGTGTTTTGTGTGTTTTAGAGTGTTTTGTGCCTTTGGCACTCATTGTTGATATTTATTTATTATAATAAACGACAAGCAAACGATTTCAGTTGCATAATTATTTTAAAAATTGAAAAAAGGAAGGTGGAAAGGAAAAAAGAGGGGGGAAAAAGGAACCTGGGCATCCTGGGTGTGGAACAACGTGGATAAAGTTGAGTGTGTACGCAAGGGTTGAAACCTATTTTCTTCAATAATAAGTTAAATTTTACTTGTTAATCTTCGATTAAGTTAATCGATTTACAAATCGACAAAGCAGGTGGTATATTCTCAAAAATCACTCATGGCTTATTTTTATAAATAGAAAATTAAAATCCAACTTTTTAACCTTAAAACGCTTAAAGGAAAAAACCTAAGCTTTAATTTGAGATAACAAAAAATGAAAAATATGCCTTTTTCCACAAAAGTCAAATTTGTTTTGGGAGCGTCCATATATTACGTAAACACTCTTAGGAGTGGAGGGTCTGCCCTAACGCTACAAAAAATGACACAGGAGGGGGGTTGCAAAGATTTTTTAGTACGTGACACTTTTCTGATCAAAAAGTGAAAAAAAACTGTAGTAGTTGCATTTTAAGCCGTAAAGTTGGCACGACCACCATAAAAAATCCAAACTTTTGTTGTTGGAATAATTTTTCGTCATTATGTTGTAGTTTTTGATATTTTCTGGTCAGAATTGCAAAAAATACAGAATTTTCAAAATTGGCGTGCTAACTTCAAGCACGCCACTTTTTTATATTTTTCAAAAATACTTTTTGTAATCTTTTGTGGTGGTTTTTGATAATTGGTGTTTAAAATTGTGGCGGATATTGATTCTTCAAAAAATGTAGGACAGCATGTGCAGCTCTTTTTAAGCATACGTAATTTGCGCGAAATTTGAAAGTAAATAAAAATGAATTGCGATTGATCGTTTCCTTTTACATATGTAATTAAATATTTTAAAATCATTAATATCCATATAAAGACATTAGTTTTTGTATTTCCATGTACAGATTATTATCAATTTTATTTTATTATCAATCAAAACTTTGAGCTAATATAGTGAAATTAAAGTAAAAATAAAATATAGTACAAAAAACTACGTCCAAATGACCACCAAACGATACCACCAAAAAATTGGATGGTATTATCTTAAAAATTATATACGCGCAATAATAGAACACCGTTCGTTGAACTTGGTGTATTTCTTGCTTTCAAACTTCGCGCCAATTCCATATGCGCAGAAACAGCTGCACATTTTGTAAAATTTTTGTTGTAAAATTAATATCTGCCACAATTTTGACCATCGAATATCAAAAACCACCATCAAATGACCACCAAATGACCACCAAAAGATTGACAAACGTAGTTGTGTCTTACCCCCTCCCCGAAAAAAGTAACGTGCTTTTTCACAAAAATAGGGTGATAATGGAGAAGTAAATTCTTTCCAATAAAATTAATGTAAATACCATAATGAATAAAATATGAAACACTTTAAATTACTAATATTTCAAGTCGAAATATATATATATATATATTGAATTTTAAACTAGAAAGATTAATTTTATAACCAAGGAAACAAATTTTCTGCCGAATAGTTGAATTTTCAACTTATAATGGGTAAATTTCTAACCAAAACTGGAATAGTGCAATTTTGAGGTAAAAAAAAATTTTTAACAAAAAAAAAAGGAATTTTCAACAAAACAGTTAAACTTTACACCAAAGAGGTAATTCTTTATAAGATATTAATTTTTAACGAACACGTTCAACTTTCAACCAAGTAGTTGAATTTTCAACTAAAAAAGACGAATTTTGAACCAAATAGTTAATTTTTCAACCAAAAAGATGAATTTTCTAGCAAGAAGATTAATGTTCTACCAAAAAACGCGAATTTTTAGCCAAAAATAAAAATTTTTAACAAAAAAGTTAATTTTCTACGGAAAGGTTAAATTTTCATAAAAATACTTTAATTTTTGAATTCTGAACCTAAACAGATTAACTTAGAACCAAACAGTTGCATTTTTAACAAAGAAAAAAATATTAATTTTGAACAAAGTAGTTCAACTTTCAACCAAGTAACTGAATTTTTTACCAAAACGATGAATTTTTGACAAAATAATTGCATTTTCAACAAGCCCCTTATTAGGTCAATTTTGAAAATGCTGCATGTTTTGTAATTTTGACCAGCACATAATGACCAACAAATGACCACCAAATTATTCTACCAACATTTTATTTTTTTATTTTTAACGTTTTATAGCCCTGGACAGAAGCCCTTATATTTTCGGTCGGGTGTTCGTCCGTCCGTCGTACTTTCTTCCAAGGAGGGGAAGTGAGGGGAAATGAGGGGAAGGAAAGTATGTGAAGGGATTAGAAATGAATGTAGGGGAAGCAGGGGAAGTGAGGAGAAATTGTGGGAGGGGAAGTCAAGCGAAATGGGGAAGGGGAAGTAGGGGACATGGGGGAAATGAGAGAATTAATAGTAGAAGAAATAAGAGGAAACGAGTGGAGGTGAAGTAGAGGAAGTAAGAGGTAAGGAGAGAGGAAGTTGGAGAAGTGGCATGGAGGAAAATTGAGGAGAAATCAGGGTAAGGGAAGTAGGATACGTCAGGAAATAAGGGGAAGTAGATGGAGTGAGGGGAAATGAGGGGAGATCTAGTAGGAGAAAAGGGAAAAAATAGGGGAGTGAAAGTAGGAGGAGTGGAGTGTAAAGCAAGTGAAGGGAAATGAGGGTAAGGGAAGTAGGATAATGGGGGGGAAATGAGAGGAAAGGAAGTAGGAAAAATCGCGATAGGAAAACTAGGGGAAGTGAGAAAATATAAGCGGAGGGGATCTTGGAGAAGTGGGATGGAGGGAAAGTTAGAGAAAATCAGGGTAAGGGAAGTAGGATACGTCAGAAAATGAGGGAAAGAGAAGTACGGGAAGTGAGGGGAATGAGGGGAGATGAAGTAGAAGTGGGGAAAACTGGGGAAAAGTAGGGTGTAGGGGAACTGATGCGAAATGAGGGAGATGAGGGGTGAGGAAGTACGGAAAGTGGTGGGACGGGAACTAGGGAACGTGAGGAGATTTTGGGGTGGGGGAGCTGGGAAGTGGGATAGAGGGAAAGTCAGGCGAAATCAAGGTAAGGGAAGTAGGGTAGGTCAGGAAATGAGGGACGTGCAAGTAGATGCAGTAAGGGGAAATGAGGGGAGGAGTAGTAGAGGAAGTGAGTGGAATGAGAGGAGATAAAGTAGGAGGAGTGGAGGTAATTAGGAAAGGGAAATTAGGATGAGTGGGGTATGGGGAAAGTGAAGCGAAATGAGGGTAGGGTAAGTAGGATAATTGGGGGAAAACAAGGGAAGAGGAAGTGGTGGGAGAGGAACTAGGGGACGTTAGGGAAAACGTGGGGTGGTCGAGTAGGGGGAGGAGAGTATTAGTTAAGGAAGTGAGAATAGGAAGAAGTTGGGAAAAGGAGGGGATGTTGGGGAGGAGAGGGAAAATTTAGGGAAATATAGGGGGTAGGGGAGGGAAGGTATAGGAGGTTAAAAGTACGGCAGCACTGCCGATATTGAAGATCATGATATGCGATGGATAAGTAACGAATACGTCGACGTACGAAGCTTCAGGAAGGAGTCTTGAAACCCCAGAGACTTAGTAGCGAATTCGAATGCGGATTTGTCGCGTCTGAAAGCGTCCCGGGAAGAAAGAGAGACATATAGTGGGAGGTGTCGGAGGTGGAATCCTGAACAGCGATTAGACAATGCACCGGAAACTGTAGATACCAGTCAGCGTCGGAGAGGACGCGCTTCTCAGTTGCTTTGAAAGGGGTGTGGGGGAGGGGGCAGAGGGGTTGAGAGTCCTGACAGATGTGCCCCGCTCAGCACAACCTCATCCTTCCAGGATGCTGTGCTACTGCTACTCCATCCTGATCTTGTTAAGGGCGCAGCGAACCACAAACAGCAAGCACCCATTCAAATTTCAACGAGAAATCCACCCACTTAGGCCCGATTCACAACCGAGCTGACCCCACGTCCATTAGACTCTAAAACTAAAGACACGATCCTTCTTAGACACATTTAGACCAGTCTTATGTATGATGACCTATTCTGATTAATTAAAATTCGATGTTTGACGATTATTGCGGACAAATAATTTGCTGAAGGGCAAGAAAAAAATCTGCCTCTGATCGGATTTGAACCTAGAACGCCACTATACATGAGTGAAGCATTAACAAATTACGTTACCGAGGCCTCAGCAGATCTGTTCTGGTTCTTCAAAGCTACTGTTACAGCGGAATACAATACGTATTTCTCCACTGTGAAGAATGTAGCATTTTTAATCAACGTGAGTTTTATATAAATAATTTTTGGGAGATGTTATTATCATTTTAAAGCATGTTATGTCAGATTCGATGGACAAACAACCCCTAAAAATGCGGCCCAGCGGAGGTGGAATACCCTGAATTATATCGTATTACCCTGGATTACCCCTATATACAGAATTACTCTGGAATTTTGCATGAAATGAGGAAGTTTGTAACTTAATTTTCCTGAATAAAAAAAAACTTCATAAATATTTATTATTATATTTGATATTGTTATCAGTTCAAATGTTTTATTTTGCAATTATAAGTGCATAGTTTGAAATTTGGAAGAGCTCTTTTAAGGCCATGTGACGAGTAGGTCACGTGACCGGATTCCTACCTTGCCGACACTTTTTTTATTTGTTAACTTATTTTCACACGAATAGCCTCATCGAGTTGAAAATTTGGGATAATAAATAAGAAGCACTAAAAAAGGTGTTTCTGGTCCTAAATTTTTATAATTATGAAAAAAGTTTTTTTTGACAATAATTTTTTTTTGCTTTTCTCATGATTATTAAAATTTAGGACCAGATCCACCTTTCTTACAACTTCTTATTTATTATCCTAAATTTTCAATTCGATGAGGCTATTCGTGTGAAAATAAGTTAACAAATAAAAAAAGTGTCGGTAAGGTAGGAATCCGGTCACGTGAACCACTCGTCACATGGCCTTCAGTGTTAATCTATGCAGCATGCAGTGTGCAGGATATAAAATAAAATATTATTCTACAAGAATTAAAAAATATTAGAATTAAAATTTTTTCGAGAATTTAGAATACAGAAAACCAAATCAATGTTTTGAAAAAGAATTGATATTTTGAAAATTTTATTTTATATTATCAAAAAATACATTTTTTTATATGAAGGGATAGTTCAGCAATGGTGAAACTTACAGGATATCTCCGACATCTGAATCTAAAAAAAATTTTCACTTTTTAGTTTTTTCGAAAAATGTACGCCATGTTGGTAAGGGTTCTTTCAAAAATTACGCCATGCTGAAAGAGGGGGGGGGGGCAGATTTTGTGACGATTTTCGACGTAGAAGGGGAAGAGTTAACGCAGAATGTGGCATCATGAAAAATATAACTTTTCAAGAAACTTTTCATTTTTCTCGTTTTTTTTGCTTAAATCCGAACTGAATTAATAAAAACCAATAAGAGAACAGAATTTTTTTGTTGACAAGTTATTATTTTTAATTGAAAAATCCACTATTATATTTTTTTTCACATTTCATCTGTTTTGGCTAAAAATTTTACTATTTGGTAACTTAAATATTTTGCTGAAAATTCGTTTTTCAGTTGAAAATTAATTTTCTAAATTTAAAAATCAAATAATCCATTTTTGTCTGATGATTGATCGTTTTTAGTTGAGAATTCAACTGGGTATTAAATTTTTAATTGAAAGTTTATCTTTTTTTCGTTGAAAATTTATCTTTTTTTCGTTGAAAATTCAACTCCTTGGTTGAAAGTTAAACGGCTTTGTTCAAAATTTATTTTATTAGTTGAAGATCCATCTCTTCAAATGAAAATTCAACTATTTTGTTGGAAATTTAATTAGTTTGTTAAAAATTCAACTATTTTGTCAAAAAGCGATACTTTTTAACAAAAATTCAAATAATTTGTTAAATATGTTTCTTTTTAAATAGAAAATTCATCTGTCTTAATTCAAAGTTCATCTTTTACGGAGGAAAAGTTTTTGGTTGAAAATTCATCCTGGTTCAAAATTTAACTGTCTTCTAAAAAATTCGTCTTTTTGGCTTGAAGATTTAACCATTTTTGTAAAAATGCAACTTTCTTTGGTTAAAGTTCAAATTGTCTTATTTGTAAATTTGATCATTGGGGTGAAAATTTATCTATGTAGGTTGAAAATTGAACGCTCTCGTTAAAAAGTCTTTTTTTTCAATAATTCATTTATTTTCTTAAAAATTCGTCCTCTTGGCTTGAAGATTGAACTATTTGTTTAAAAATACAACTGCTTAAAGCTTAAACTTTCTTGCTTGAAAATTCGACCATTTGGTTGAAAATTAATATTTGTAGGTTGAAAATTCAACGATTTTGTTGAAAAGTCTTTTTTTTTGCGGAAATTCAACTTTTTTGTTGAAAATTTTTCTTTTTGAATAAAAAAATCGTCTCTTTTGACTTAAAATATATCTTTTATGGTAGAACATTTTTTGGTTTTTTAGGTTGAAATTGCAAGTATTTAGTGAAAAATTCACATATTTTGTTGAAAATTTCTCCCTTTTGCTTCAAAGTCCAAATATTTGGTTGTAAATGCAACTGTTTGATCTTAAATTAATTTTTTGGTTTGTTGAGTATTCAGCTATTGGCTTGAATTAAATTTTTTTTTTACAAATTCTGTTCAGGTTTAAAATCCAACTGCTTTGTAAAAAATACGACTTTTAGCTTGAAGACTCAACTATTTCGTTGAAAATCATCAGACCTAGTTTTCCTACGGCACAAAAATCATTATTTAACCTAAATTTTAAACAGAATCTAACACTCTTTTGTCTTCAAAAAATCCTTTTTTGAACCAGAGCGAAAATTTTAATTTAGTTTATTTAATTTTTTTAAATGAAAATTGAACTATTATATTTTTGTTTGAAAATTGATAGTTATTAGTTCAAAATTCTTGTTTGCAATTTTTTCTCTCCCTTGACTGAAAAATCTTTCCAAGTTGAAAATTCAACTCATGTTGAAAAGTATTTTTTTTTTCTGATTAAAAAATATTGTTTTTTTTGAATATCAACTACTACATTTTTTGTTCAGAATTCCTCTTTTTTGGAATAAAAATTTATTAACTGATTTAAAAGCTAAACTCTTCTGTTTAAAATTAATTTTTTTTGTTCAAGATTCATCATTTTAATTAAAAATTTATCTCTTAGGTTGAAAAGTGAGCTACTTTGTTGAAAATTAGTTTTTACTTTAACAGAAAATTAATTTTTTTTTCAAACTGAAAATGAAAATATTCCAGTCGAATATTCCAACATTTTAGTTAGAAATTCATCTCTTTAGTTCAACATAATACCAAATGTAAAATTTAACCATTTCATTTTAGGTTGAAAAATTATCATTTTTAGTTGAAAATTCAACTATTCTAGTCAATGGTTCATCATTTTACTTGAAAATTCATCACTTTGAATGAGAATTTATTTGTTTTTTTTTCTGGAAAATTAATTTTTTAAACTGAAAATTCAACTATTTGAAACTTTATCCTTTTGGTGAAAAATTTAAGTATTCCAGTTAAGTATTCATCATTTTAGTTGAAATTTCATATTTTTGATTGAAGATAAAAACTACTTGGTTAAAAGTTACTCTTTTGTTAAAAATTCATCTATTTCAGTAAAAGATTCATCATTTTTGTTCAAACATTTTTTTTTCTGGAAAATGAATTTGTTAAGTTTAAATTTAACTATTCCATTTTTGGTCGAAAACTGATCTTTTTAGATCAAAATTCAACTATCAACTATCAAATATAAATTTGTTTGAATTATTATTCAAATTCATAGACTTTAGAGACAAATTCGAGAAATGATTAATTATGTTTTCAGTATTATTTGAATATTTAATTATTTAATGGTGCCAATATATTTGAGAATATCTTGTAATATAATTTTTTAAAGATTTCTAAATTAAAAATAATAATTAAATGCCCAGAAACTGAGAAAAATTTATAATAAACTCGCGAAACTGTGGACTTATTCCGCGTCGATTTGAAAAAAAAATGAGATTACGAAAATCATAGTGAAAATTGGCGACAAGGACGTTTTCATGGTAAAAACCATAAGAAATCCCATAAAAATCAAGATTTTTTTGTTTATCTCAGTAAATACTAATAATTTTGAAAAATGTTTCAAACAAAAGTTTTAGCTAGTATAAAAATACATCTTTTTTGTGGAATACACTTTTTGCCTAAAACCAATATTTTTCGAGAAAAAGAGGATTGCGTTGGAAAAACAATAAAAACAAGAAACCAGTTACAGATATTCGTTCGGTCACGCTTGTCCCTTCTTTCCCTTTCTTTCTCGTCCCTTTTTCGTAACTAGTCAGTAAATTCGTACCCCCCCCCCCCCAACTTTAACCTGGAAAAGGGGACGAGCGTA
>CAKNYM010047107.1:54064-96833 GCA_932195095.1 Andricus curvator | reverse complement strand
TTTCAACCAAAAATGGAATAGTCAAATTTTTAATTAGGAGGAGGAGGATGATGATGATAACACTTCCTTTATGACAGCTGATGCTGAAGAAGAGCAAGATACAACTGTGCTTGAAGAAGAGCAAGAGACAACTGTGCTTGAAGAAGATGATACAACCAAACCTGCTCCTCCATGTGCCACCTACCTGGGACCCTTGTGTCTTGGACGGTAAAGTAGGGACCTGCATTATCGACTGAGGCATGAATTAATGGCAGATTCTTACATTACCGACTGACGGTAACGCAAGTTTCTATCTTACCGACTGATGGTAAATCAGGGTTCTACCTTACCGACTGATGGTAAAACAGGTTTCTACCTTACCAACTGAGGGTAAACCGGTGTATACCTTACCGGCTGATGGTAATGCAGGGTTCTACCTTACCGACTGATGGTAATGCAGGTTTCTGCCTTACCGACTGATGGTGAAGCAGGGTTCTACCTTACCGTCGTACGACTGCCCTATACCTGTTTTACCGACTGTTGTTAACTGACCGACTGATGGTAATCGACTCGTGGCGCCATCTGTCGGTGGCAGCTAGAACTACGTAGCGGTTCCAGAACTGTCGGGAATTAAGTGGTGGCGCCATCTGTCGGTTGCAGCTGGAACTACGTAGTAGTGTCCCAGAACTGTCGGGAACTGACTGGTGGCGCCATCTGTCGGTGGCAGCTGGAACTACGTAGCGGTTCCAGAACTGTCCTTGTTATACTACTTCGGTAACATGTCGGTGCAGGGATTTGTATTCAAAAGTCCCCCTGTTATACTCCTCAGGTGGTTTGGATGTCTCTGTCTTTTTTCTTCCACTTTTTTCAATCGTCATATATCTATTTCTGAAGAGGCGTTTTACAATGTTATTTTAAAACATATTTCTCTTATTTGAACTCTTCTTATGCAATTATTTTGCACAAATTGATTTTTTTGAGCATTTGTTTTTAAAAGACAGTTTTTTAAAAAACATAATTCTTTTTAAACCTTATTGTGCAATGTTATTGCACAATTTGATTTTTTTTAAACTTTATGTTTGTTTAAAAAACGTACTTTTTTAATAAGATGCTTTTATCTTCAACCATTTTTATTTTTTCATTTTGTTTGTAAACTAAAAAAAAGTTAAACCTTTTTGAAAAATAGGATACAAAAAAGTTTTTTTTTTAATTTCATGAAGAATTGAATGAAAAAATATCTTAAAAACGGTTAAGAATTGTATCGTCTAGCTTAATTTGTCCACGAAAATCCTATTTGGCACCACTGTGCGCCAGTAGTCGGCCAACTGACTGATTCTTCTAAATGCCTACGACATTTCTACTTAGAATACCTGCGTTGAAGCAAAGAAATGCTTACTTTCTGGTTCGCAAAATAATACTACAATGTAATCTAATTTTTCAGCTTATATAAGTAAAAAATAAAAACTTCTAATTCACTTTTTACTATGTCAGGCACATTTAGTAGACAGAATGGTCCTATAATAGAAAGAATAAACAAAATATACCAAGCATTCAAAAATACAATAGGAAGGATTATTATCGGCAAAACCCCCTATACTTTCAGACAGATAACGTAATAGTAAGGTGTAGAAAGTAGGGGAATGCTGTCCGCAACACGTCTCTGCTCTTAAGCAGCAATGCCGCCGGAGGCATCTAAATTTACTACCAACTTCACCGAGAACTTCTCAATATCCATCTCAATTATATGCTCCACTCAAAAATTGCCAGTTATACTATAAAATTTACTTAATATGCGATTAATTTGTAAATACTGAGATTTATATCTACATATTACATGGCGATTGAGCCTAAATTATATACATGAATATTGAAAATCATTTTTTAACCAGATAAGATATTAAAACATCTTGAATGAAGGAGGACTGAAAATAATAAGGCAATTAATGCCCTTTAATCGGGAAAATAAGTTAGCTTATTAATAATAATAATCTCCGATATAGATTTATTTATTCATTCTATCCACATGGAAGCTCCTAGGTTTTCGCTTACCTATGCGCATGTTTTTTTTTGCAATTTTTTTCTTTCAGTGTGATAATTTTTCAGTACACAGCAAAAATGGATAGTCAAAATTTCTTTATGCATTATTAACTTGAAGTTTACTTTTCGCATTGTACAAGAAACAATTTGAATATTTTTTGATACTGTATGAGATAGTGATCTGAAAATATACAAAACCTAAAGTCAGCATTACCACTTCAAATTGTGAACAGTAAGATTACTAGAACAAGCAGCTTCAATAATTACTTGAAATAGTACAGTTGAACATGCACACGGAAGAAATAAGTTTTATAAAGTTTATGGAACTAATCCAAAAGCAGCGGATATAGGCGATAACTGAACAGAGTTTTATATAATTTCCAAAACATTCCAGATAAACTGTAAAATGATTCAGGCGTTATTATAAAAAAGTTCCGTATTTCTTAAAGTGAGCTTCAAATAAAAAAGTTCTATAATTATTGTGGAATAAATCGATAAAAATTCTTTAAAAGATTCGTAGAAATTAATTTGGGGATTTTGAGTGTTTCTGTAAAGCACTGCATCATATAAACTAGAGAACGGAGTTCCGTAAAATTCGAAACGATTCGGAAAATACTTCGTGCGCAAGTGTGTATGTTTTGTTTACTATATGTAAAGATCGATAGTTACAGGGGTAGTTTTGTTGTTGAAATAGAGGTTAGTAAATCCTTTTGAGCACACAGTTATTTTTCCCATTTTGTTACAGAAGCACACAAATTTAAAGACCGCCAATTGTACATTTCAGTTTCGATTCATGATTTTTTTCTTCTAAGCTCATTTTATAAGTATTAATTTGACAAAGATGATTCGCTTTTTCGTTGTTTTGGAGAAAATAGTTCGAAAGCTCAGTTGGTTAGAGTCTGCGGCGTGGTGTGCGGTTGGATTCATGGTTAGGTAGTGTTTCTAGGATTCGGAACCTCAGCGATTAATTAAGATTTTTTCAACCATTTAAACATCCGCTTAGATCCGTTTACATGTGCCTTTACGACTTTATGGCTTCCACTAAACTGTCTTCCATATCCGCTATATTAGTTCCGTAAACTTTATAAGACCTATTTTTTCCTTGCAAGCTGTATGCACAACTAATTTTCATAGTAAGCAAGGAATTGTAAGATTTACTTTTGCAAGTGAGTTCGATCTCCTTTTTCGCATTGCAATAAGCACTGTACGAGATTGTCAGCTTTACTATTTAAAATGGTAAGTACATGAGTTCAGTGCCATAACTAGAAACGTTTAGGCCCCCTTCGCAAAATTTTTTACGAGGTCCGTTTGAAATTAAAAAAGAAGGCCAATTTATAACTTGCTTATCAGTAAGACAACAGTATAGCCGAGCATAGTATTTTCGCTTCTCAATCTAGGAGATTCCCCCCCCCCCCCCCGCCACGGCGACAAAGCGAGATCTTGCTTTACAGTGGTTATGTCACTGGCATTTTACAAATTGAGATTGTCAGCAATTATTTTATGTTTTCTCTTCTATCAAAATATTAGTTGAGATAATTATCATGAGTAAACATAGCGAATAACGACTACTTTATGCTTCAATACTGTCTTTTTTGTTTGGTAAAAAATTTTCAGAATTGAAAAATATTCTTCTTCTTTATTCATAATGTGTCCCCTAAGGGTTTCGTTTCTTACAAGACCATCTACGAACTTTATATTATCTTATCCTTACTATTTACAAATATTTACAACTATTTACATCAACTCTTATATCTAGCTCCTTACTTCTATATAAATATAGCCCAATTTTACTGTCGGAAGAGTGAGCGAGCGATCGAAAGCGAGAGAGCGAGCGCATCCGTATCTTAATCTACTTATACTATTACATAATATCTAGATGTAACTACTTACAGATTCGCCCCTCTAGCCCCCTCCAACTCCTTCATCCACTCCTCACCCATTCCATTCTCCCCTAGAATATTTACCACATTCTCTTGCCAGCTTCCTTTATCATCCATTCCTCTCCTACATCCTTCCCATACATGCTCCAATGTTTCCTCCTCCCATTCACATATTCTGCACGTTCTATTATCTTCCTTTTCCCAGTACATCCCCTCCCTTGCCTCGTTTCCCAATCTAAATCTTGCTATTCTGGTCCATCTTCTCACTCTCCATTCCTTTTCTAAATACTTTGGTACTCCTTGCTTTTTTATCATCTTATACCATTTATTATATTTTGATTCCTCAATCATTCCCCATCTTTCCATCAATTGTCTTTCCCTGTCCCTTCTCTCCAATTCTTCATAGCTTACTCAATTTCCCTCTCCGATATCTCTAGCATTAAAGAACTCCCTCCTTTCTTCTTCCCATCTTGTTAGTTCTACCGCCCTCCCCGTCCTTTCTTCTACCTTCTTCAAACACTTTTTCGCTAACACCCCTCCCTTCCCCTCTCTTAACTTCCTCTCAAACTGACATGCTCTCTTACCCGTTCTAGTACTTGATTTATCTCTCTGTGCTTCTTGTCTCACCATATATCCAGGCGTCCTCCAGTCTACTCCTAGTGTCCACCTTATATACCTTTCTTGTAAACTCTCAATCTTTTTCCTTCTCTTTCATTCCCATGTCTCCGCTCCATAACCTAATATCGGTCATACCAGCGTATCAAATAACCACATTCTCCTTCTCTAATCTTTTTCGAACCATCTTTTTCCTATTCCCCATATCTGTTTCATTATCCCTGCCGCTTTTTTCATCCTTTCTCTTATATGAACACTATGGTCTCAATTCATTTGCAAGGTATATCCCAAATATTTAAACTTCTCCTAACTTTACTCCCTTCCATCTTCCAGTCCATTCCTTCTTTCTTCCTCCTCCTTTTTTAAACCTCATTATCTTTGTCTTTTCTACATTTAAATTCAATTTTTTCCCATCAAAGTATTTCTCCAATACTGTAATTGAGCCTGTCATCCCTTCTTCATCCTCTGCCATCAACACAATATCGTCCGCGTATGCCAGTATGTCCTCCCCATCCTTTTCTCTTCATTTCTTCTTCTAGGTCTGAGATTAATATATTAAATGAAAGTGGGCTCAGAGCACATCCTTGCCTTACTCCTCTAACTAACCAGAAACTATCTCCTACTTGCTCTCCTACCTTTACGCTGCTTTTTATCTCTCTGAAGATTTCCGATACTCTCTTTATTAGGCCCTCTCGTATCCCCTTTTTGACCATAACATTTTGTATCTCGACTCTGTCCAATGAGTCGAACGCCACCTTCAAGTCCACGAATATTGCTATGATTGTCCCTTTCTCCCTTTTAATCCTTTTATTTATCACATAATTCAGAACATATATGTTGTCCATAACCCCTATTCCTTTGCTAAACCCTGTCTGATTCTGTGGCTCTATCTTTTTTTCGTCAACTTCTTTCTTCAATCCCTCCAACAAAACAGTTACATATACTTTATACAATGTTGACATTAGCGTCACACCCCTATAATCTTTAACCTCCTCCCTTTGCTTTTCTTCACTATGGGTACCACTATTCCCTTTTTTCCATAACTCTGGCCACCCCTCTCCTCTCCATACTCTATTACATATTATCCATGCCCATTTCCTCCGTTCTGTCCTCCCATATTTCCAGACTTCATTTGGAATCTTATATATACTATTTTTTCCATTCTACCATTTCAATATCCTGATTTACTCTTTTTCTTCTTTTTTTCTCTCTATTTACTACCTTCCAAACCTCTTCTTTCGTCCTAGCCCTCTTCGCCTCTTCCTCAAAGCTTTTATTCTCCTCCTCTTTCTTTTGATCACACAACTCAGTATACTCCTTCTTTTTTCTCCTATATTCTTCTCCACTACTTTTTTCTTTTCTCCATTTTCCTAATTCCTTTCTGACCTCCTTCTTTTTCTCTTTACATTCCTCATCCCATCAACTTCTATTCCCTCCTTTATTAACTTCTTTTATGCTTGTGTACTCTAATCCTCTTTTTATTTCTCCTATCATTATTTCCATCTCCTCATCCACATTTCCCTCTCCCATTTTGATATTTCTGACCTTTTCTTTAAACTATTCTTTTCCTTCCAGTGACCAATCCCCTTTTCCTGCTCTTTTTACCTTTGCTTCCTCTTTGTCCATATTGTTATTACTTTTTTCTCCCTCTAATGTCACTATTATGAGAAAGTGATCCGAATCTATATAATTCCCTACCTCTAGTTTCTTGACCTTCTCTCTTACCTCATCATCTACTATCAAATTATCAATTACCGTTCTCCTGTTTCCTCCTGAGCGTGTATATTCCCCTTCCTCATCTCCCTCTATATTTCCGTTTAAGATAAACCATCCCAACCCCTCCAAGCTCTCTAACAATTACTTTCCCTCCCCATTCAGTATCTTGTCTTTGGATTTTCTTCCTCTCTCTCCTCCCCATTCCCTTCATCCTCTATCTCCTGTTCTCGCATTGAAATCCCCCCCCCCCCCTATTATAAGCCTAATCTCTTTTTTATTTTTTTCCATCATTTCTTTCATCTCCTCTAATTTCTCCTGCATATCACCGTTCACATAAACCCTCACCATCTACCACTTCTCTCCTCCCGTCTTTACCTCTTCTACTATTAATCCTTCTTTTCGTTCTTTCCTCTCTTTCTTATCCTTCCCTGTTATACATTCGTTCCTTACCCCCATCACCATTCCTCCCATTGCTCTGCCTTTTTTATTCTTCCTTTTTGCCCTTACTCTTTCCCATCCCTTTTCATCTAGCCACGTCTACATCATTACTACTACATGGAAGGATGTTAGTTTTGAGGGTTAGTCTCAAGAAAATTCTGTAAAAAAGTGTAAGCAAGTCAATTTTTTAAGGCCAGCAGGCTAAAAAATAAACGTTTATCTATCGTTACTACTACATCACATTGTGCCAAATTTCTCATAAACTCCCTATTCCATCTCTCCAATCCTGCTATATTCCAGTAACACATCCTCCATTCTTCCCTACCTTTGTTTCTCGTCTCTCTTTGCTTCTCACTATTTCTTATTTTCCTTTCTCCCGTTCCTTTCTCTCCTAGTTTCCCGGCACCTCGTTTCTTACTATCTCTTCCCTTTCTTCGTCCCAATCCCACCATACTCCTTCTAGCTGTATTCTGCCATACTTAACCCACGTTCTTTTTCCCTTACTTCTTTCCTCTTCCGCTATTTGCCTTAACTTATACTACATATTCCTTTATACCCATGTCAAATCAACCTATATTCTCTCCGAGTTTCTGTATAACAACCTCTTCTTTGTCATTACTTCCCTTTTGTGTTCCCATTTATGTAGCTTCACTAGTACCATTTTTTCTCCTCTTCGCGTTTCCTTTCCAAACACTTCGCATATCCTCTATCTCTACTTTAGCATCTATCTTTTCTTGCACATTTTCTACTCCTTCTTTCAATTCCTTCCCTTCTAATCTTAGACCCTTTATCACTATGTTTCTTTTTCATTCATCTCTTTTTTTTCGATTTTTCGATCTTCACTATCCTACCTACATTCATCTCTTTCTTTCATTTCTAATCTTCTTTCTATTTCCCTTATCCTGTCCCTCTCATTATTCCCACTCTCCCCTACTCCAAACTCCCGTTTTCATTTTTAGATCTTCACTATCCTACCTACCTTCATCTCTTTCTTTCCTTTCTAATATTCTTTTTATTTCCCTTATCCTCTCCCTCTCATTATTCCCACTCTCCCCTACACCAAACTCCTGTTTTGATTTTTCGATCTTCACTATACAACCTTTTAATTGTTCTACCTTTTTATTATGCTCATCCTCTTTTTCTAATCTTTGTTCTAAAATCTGCATCCTTTTTTCTAAATTTTCCCTAACTTCTTCCCATTTTCGCATCTCTTTTCTAACTTCGGCCATTTCTTTCCTATTTTCTTGTTAGCAAGAAAATTCTTGTTGAAAGTATTAGGTAGCGGTGATTGAGTGGTGCTAATTGTAGTAAGTTTGCAGTTGAATTTGAGGTGAGTTGATGGGTCGAGTGAAGAGTTGTGTGATATTTTGAGAGATTGAGACTATTTTGGGTAGGCTGAGAGGTTAGTTTATTTAGCGTGAGGAGCAGGGTGGGGAAACAGCTGCAGCCGGGAACCGGCAACAGGGAGGGATAGGGAGAGAGAAGTACGGAAGAAGTTACGGTAGCAGGGTGAGGTAGCGCCGTGGTGACAGTAGCTACGCAGTACGCAAGTTACGTTTGAATGGATTCAGACAAGGAAGTATTCTGCACGCCAAAAAGTGAGACAAAAAGAAGGGGACAGCATAGGAAAACGGTAGAGAGGGAGAGATAGAGGGCAGATAGTTTTTGCTTAATCGAACCGTTTATAAATAGGAAGAGGGATACGGCAGAAAGAGGAAGTAGCGAAGACAAGATAGAAGTAGGATTCACCCGGAAAACCCCGAAAATGATCAGAACACCACCGGGAAAAGATCAAAATAGAAGACAAAGTTGAACATAGAGGGCCAATAGAATTTGAAAAGTTAAATTCAGAAGAATTGCGTCAAATTGAAAAATATTCTGAAGAATTATATTTAAAAAATACTTTTTTTACATTGTTTCTACTATGGAATTTTTTGCTCATGGTATTTTCAATTTCTTATAACAGTGAAAATGATTATGATCGTACTTGATTAAGCCACCAAGGTTCAAATATTGTGTTATTTAGAAGTATTTTTTTTCGTACAATAATGCATTTTTTCAAAATATAATTTTTTGATACAATAATTAAGAAATAATTTTTAAACTGATTTCCAATAATAGTTTTCTGAATCTTTTTGAATTGATATTTGTAGAAATTATTATAATTCAATGGAAAAAAAATATTTTCTTATTTTTTTCGGATCTTTAGCAAAAAAGTCTATCATACTACTGTGATATCGCGATTTTTAATTTTCTATTTCTCGGAACCGAATAATATTTTTGTATGGAACATTCTTTATTCTAATTCAGCATCTCTATGTCTGAAACGAAAGTTTTTATTTTACCAAAAAATTCGATTTTGAATCACTATTCAAAGCCAATTTTAAAAACCTATGCAATTTTAATCTGAAAATTCTTGCCCGATTTTCTCGGAAATGGCTAACTTTTTGGAATGAAACTTTATTAGTCTGAATTCAGAAATTTAGTATCTCGAGACCATGTCCTAATTTTTATTCTTAACTGAAAATTGAATTTTTTATTGCAGTCCGCAGCCGAGCCTACTCCAATTTTAAGTTAGTGTCTCTTTTAAATTGTCAAATTCCAGATCATCTTTAAATGGTGATTTTGATTTTACATTTGATATATTATGACGTTGTTTAAACTATTTGGATTTACATATCAGTTATGCAAATGAATGTTGCGTTATCAATCAAGGAAGATGATTATTAAATAAAATAATACAAGAACATTTTTATATATGTACATTTAAAACGTTAAAATTGAAATCATTTTATAATAATATATATAAATTACTAATAATACATTTACTGTGTGAGTTAATACTTCTAAGCAAAATATTTTCCCCAAGCTCTTTACAAAATATTATATATCTATTGTAAGAGATCAATTAAACAATTTTAATTAAACATTTTTAAGCCTACCTATTAGTATCTAATTTGTGTAAAAAAAATTACCGATAAAACTGAGCACGACAAATGTATTCATCAGCTGGTCACGTTTTTTTCATGGAAAAAGCTTGACCGAGAGTTTGTCAGAAATATCGAAGCGGTTCCGTAGCTCAGTTGACTAATGCGTGCGCTGGATTTAGGTTTTAGGACAGGTTTTGGGTACACCGGATTTTCAATTTCTGCACGGTTTTAGTTCTGACCTTGTCATTAATTGAGAGGCACCGAAACGTAAACATCCGGGCTTTATCGTTATGCTACTGTTTTTCATGCAAGAGTGACCACGGATGACCTCACCTTTCGGCCCCGAGGCTCCTCTCATTCGAAAACCGCCGCTGCGGCGTAATTATTGGAAAGCATGAATCAAAAGTTCAAAAATTGAAAGTCGCGTGTAGTTCGGGTGGGTTCGATTCCCCAGCGGGGTCGATTTTTCAAAGCGTTTGAGCGTGCGATTATATGTATAAGTCACTGTGTGTGCAATTATGTCATAATAATCGTAAAGTAAGTGCAGTCATCATATATAAAATAATTGTTTTTCTTTTCAAATCGGTCAACATTTTATATCATCTTTGTTGTCGAAAGTTTCGAGCTAATCTATTTATAAATCGTGTATAGCATGCGTACAGTACATATACATATACATATAAGCGTATAAAATGCGAAATCGGCAAAGTTACTCTTCACATTAGTAAGTCTTACTACACGAATAGTAAGTCTTCCTCTCGCTGAGTGTGGACGGTTACTGTAAGTGATGCAGTGCATCCTACCATTTTAAATTGTTTATCCTACTTGTTTGACATAACAGTTTAGTTATTGATAATATCCAGATTTCTTCAAATTTTAAATGTAAATCTAAGGTGATTCAGGAGTAGTCACAAAATACACTTTTGTTTGTAAGTAGACTCAGTTTTTAACCATTTATTTCAAAGACTTCAAAGAGAAACAGTTTCTTCACCTTGAGAACGAGACTTTTTGTGGAATTCTTTTTAAAAATTGAATAATCGAATGATTGTAACTGGTTCGTTTCAGTGCAACAACCCAATGCATTTTTCATTGGCTAATGTCATGCAAAATATAAAAGGCTATAACTAATGTTCTGTAAGAGCTAGAATCAATTTTTTTTTTTAGTTTTGAAGATAATTCAATCTGCTTTAATATATTTTAATACACTTTTCATGTAGGATGCATAGAGGACAAGATATTATTCGAAAAGGAAAAGATTCGACGTTTTTTTCACTGAAAAATATCTTTAAGATGCCATAACCAGAGATCCGATCCCATGAGGCGTAAAAGTTGCCAGTCAGGGACTAGACGCTTGTCGTCATTCCTCCCGTTTGCAAGACCGACGGGCGTCTAATCTGCCATTGTTGTCCGCCCTTCGGTCGCATTCCGACTCTACCGGCCTGTCACGTGCATTTACCAGGCACGCTGGTCTCCAGCCCGTCGGGCCGATCACGTGCCGGCACGTATTGTTATCTGGGTTTATTCTAAGAACTTCAAAGAGAAACAGTTTCTTCACCTTGAGTACGACATTTTTTATAAAGTATACTTTTCATACTTTCTAACC
Source organism: Andricus curvator (assembly GCA_932195095.1). Classification (NCBI taxonomy): domain Eukaryota; kingdom Metazoa; phylum Arthropoda; class Insecta; order Hymenoptera; family Cynipidae; genus Andricus; species Andricus curvator. Next base: position 85,635 of record CAKNYM010047107.1, on the reverse strand, counting down.
GTTTAAGAATCGTCTCCGTTGAGAGAACGATCCTACTCAGAGCTCTGCGGTACTCAAACTGGCTGTTGGTCACTCTAAATATACACACACTGATTAAAATTCAGCGTATATAATTATCGTACTCGCAGACATCACGCATTCTTACGCACCTCTAACACTACTCTTTTAAAAGATCAGTTTAACTAACCTGAACGCAAATAGTAATTTTAACAAAATTCGCCGAAGAAAAGTTGAGCTCCAATTCAAGATAGTTAGAGCTACGGGTTTAGAGAGTTCTTCTAACGATCTACTTTTTTCCGTGTATAGTTAAGTCAGTTTGACGTCTTATAAAATTATCTTATGAGCAATTCCGTGTCAAATCATCTGAAGAATTTTAGCTATTGTTAGTAATTTTGATGAAAGTTCTGGTAAAAAGTTGTTGGATTGTTCGAAAACATTTCCACGTGAAAAATTATAATTAACAAAAAGTTACAAAACTGTCTGATCAATAGAGAAAAGTTTATTTTGTTGGGATAAAGCTCTCTTGAATGAACCATATGATAAGTTGAACTATAAATGAAGTTAGGGGCCTTTCAAAAAATACGTAACGCTTTTTTCTGAAAATCTTTTGGGGGGGCCCCCCCCCATACATAAGGCTTTTTCTATAGTAAGTGTATGTAACTTTAACATTAGCGTAACGCTCGAGGTGACCCCCCTCCCCCCTAAAGGCGTTAAGTATTTTTTGAATGGCCCCTTACACCTAAATATTTTTTAATAGTTTTTCTTTTATTGTGATATAAAATAATACCATTAAAATTTTGTTTTAAATAAGAAATAATAAGGGAACACCAGAAATATTCCAAATATTCTTCTCAAATTATTTACAGTATTAGATCGCAGGAACATTATTTCTTCAAGTATTTTGCAGTTTTAATCAACTGACAAATGTGATAACATTAAGCTTACCCCGGCCACTGAATGAAGGTCTGCTTCAATAGTTCGAGAACTTTCTCACCAGGTTAAAATACTTTCTCTTCTATCTAGCAGAAGAGACCGATCGCGCGCCTGAGCGCGCGTGTTTTCGTCATTTGAAATATTTTGTAATTATCTATGAAATTTTTGTTTGCAGTTCGAACTAATTCGAATTGATCCTAAAAAATCCGAAGCAAGTTTTCAAATCTTTTCAACACACTAAATTATTTTTAATTCGAATAAAGATATCACCTCCAAAAAATTTTTCAAATTTTGACAGTTTTCAAGTATCTTTCAACGTTTTCCGGAAATTTCAAAATGTATCAAATTTCTTCAATATTAATACTAATTGTTCTCATTATTAATTTTTTAAGTTTTCGCGTATGTCTCATCTTTATCGAGATAATTCAAAATTTTGATTGTTTTCTTTTAAAAATCTTTGTATTGACTTAACTCGTGGTGGTCGAGGACCACCCCTAGTGTAAAACCCTGAAAATTTGGTAAAATTCGCGTATCTCACCGGTTTCGAGATGTTTCAACATTTTCTTTCTCTAATTTTAAGAATACTTCTACTGGTCTTATTCATGGTGGACGAGGACCATTACCCTTTACAAAACTACAAATTTTTTTCAGTTTTCGTGTATCTTATCGTTTTTGAGTCAGCTCAACATTTTTATTTTAAAAATTTGTCTAATGGGCTAATTCGGGGTGCCCGAGGACCATCCCGGTTTGGAAAACCCTAAAAATGTTGTCAGTTTTCGCGTATCACCATTTTCACTATAAATCTAAATTTAAATTTTGTTTTTTAATGTTGAAAATCAGTTTATTGAGTTAGTTTGAGTTGTTTAAAAATGAATTCCCTATGCAAAATCTTAAAAATTTAATTGGTTTTCACGTATCTCTGACCGTTATCGGGATAATTCAAAATTTATATATTTTTTTAATTTAAAAAATCTGTTTACTGGTTTAGGTCAGAGTAGCCGAGGACCATCCCCTTTCAGAAAACCCTAAAAATGTTGTGAGCTTTCGCGTATCTCTCACCGTTTTCAAGATAAATCAAAATTTTTATTTTTTTTATTATAAAAATATTTTTATTGGGTTAGCTCGAGTTCGCCAAAAACAATTCCCTTCTTTGAAAATCCTTGAAGTTTTGTTAGTTTTCGTATATTTCTGAGCCTAAAAATCTTGTCAGTAGGGAGCGGACTAGAAAAGGTAGAAATTTCGCTACGAATCGTCTACGTAAGGATAACCACTGCAGGCATAAATATTTAAATACATCCGACTTTCAATTGTAGCAATTTCGATTCGGGCGTTCCAAGAATTACGCCGCAGCGGCGGTTTCAGATGAAAGGAACCGCGTGGGGATGTGCCGTGGTCACTCATGCATGACAAAACAGTAGCATAGTGATAAAGCGCAGTACCCCAAGGACCTAGCTGGTAAATGCGTCACGTAGCGCAACATTACGACACGGCCCTGATGTTTACGTTTCGGTGAATTTCAATTCAAGTCAAGGTCAGAACCAAACCCGTACTATAATTGAAAGTCGAGTGTAACAAAACCAACTTCACACTGTCTACACATACACACTGAAAACAGTATAAAGTTTGGTCTGTAAATTCAAACCTTGCTGCTCGCAGTAGTTCTCCTTTCGCAGACGATTCGTAGCCAAGTTCATACCTTATATAATCCGCTCCCTACTTATCAGTTTTCGCGTAACTCTCACCGTTTTTCAAGATAACTAAAAACTTTTATTTTATCTTTATTTATAAAATGATTTCTTGGGTTAGTTTGAGTTAGTTGAAAAACAAACCCCTCTGCAAAATCCTTAAAATTTAATTAGTTTCAGGTATCTCTGACCGTTTTCGACATAATTCAAAATTTAGATTTTTTTCAGTTTAAAAAATTTGTTTGCTTGTTTAAGTTACGTATTTCTAACCGCTTTCCTAATAATTCAAAATTTTGATTTCTTTTTAAATTTCAAAAACCTGTTCACTGGTTTAGGTCGAGGTGGGCGAGGACCATCCCCATTCAGGAAAGCTGGAAAAATGTTGTCAGTTTTTGCATATCTCTCGCCGTTTTCAAGATAACTCAAAATTTTTATTTAAAAAATCTTTTTATTCGGTTAGATCGAGTTGATCGGAAACAATTTCCCTCTGAAAAATCCTTGAAGTTTTTTATTTTCCACGTATTTCTGACCGTTTTCGTAATAATTCAAAATTTTTATTTTTTTTCAATTTCGAAAATCTGTTGACTGGTTTAGGTCAGGGTGGCCGAGGACAATCCCCCTTTGAAATACCGTCTAAATGTTGTCAGTTTTTGCGTATCTCTCACCGTTTTGGAGATAAATCAAAATTTTGATTTTGTTTTGAATTTTGAAAACACTTTCTTCCCTTTTCTCTATGTCTAGACAAACTAACAATCAATTCAACCAAAATTATAAATAACTCGAGTTAAAACACTTATTTGTATTCTTAATTGTTAACTTTTTTATTAATTAATTATAATAAATAAGCCAGACATGCTGACCTTTTGAAATTTGCGCCTATTTGAATTATCGAGCTGTCATTATCGACTTATCTAATCTTGTTCTCGACAGCTGATTATCTGATTGTACTGTGACTTACATTCGATGTCAATGGCGAACTGAATTGACAATTAGGTTTTAGGGTCCATTATTTATCACAATATTTTTTCTATTTGAGCCGCTTTATTTAAAATTATGTCCAACAAGTCTTCTGGTTCTTCATCATTCGTTTCCATTTCCTCGTATTCGTTCTCACCGGAGATCTATGATTAAATTTATACAAATTATATTTGATACGTTCCTGGTACAGCATGAAAAGATATAATAAAAAGTATAATAAAAAACATCTATAAATGGTGATAACATCTTTCAAATATTAATTAGATAAAAAGTAAGGAGTTAAAAAGACCTTTTTTGACCCGCATATAGAAAATAATTTTATTATGAATTGAAAAGTGTCTAAATCTGTTTGTCTTTCATTCAGCAATATACAAATTTTCGTCATGAAAAAAAATATCTACTCTCAAATAAAGAAAATTTTTATCTTATCAGAAAATTAATTAATTCGAATGATTCTTGTAAGACAAGCTTATTTTTACTGGACGAGTATAGGATTCTTATAGATTTCATAATTAAAGCTTTGCAGTTGGTAATTGTAAAACTCTTTATATTTGACCTAGAAGAAGCAATATATCGCATTTTTAAATACAAAATCAAGGGTGTGCTACTTGATCCGACATGTGGCGCGTATCTCCATTTTGTGGTACTTAAAAAAAAGAAATTGATTAGCAGTTCGAACTCGAAAGATCATTGCCTCACTACCCGATTCGGGTAGTGTTTCTAGGTGGATATTTACTATCAATGTGGGCCCACCACACCCACGACGGGCCAACAGCACGCAGTATTCCTGAACGGTCACCCGCCCAAGTACTAACCGCGCCCAACAATGCTTAACTTCAGTGATCTTACGAGAACTGGTGTTTTGAGCGTGGTATCGCCGTTGTGGTACTTAGTTTGCCAAATTTTTAAAGTTTTTTTGTATGCTTCTATTTAAGTTCTTACTGTTTCACTGTCAAACATTAAAAATATTATTAATTAGTAATTTAATTAAAAAATTGTTGATCGTATTATATTGCCTCAAATATATAATTTAAAAAACATATTAATTGTGGATTTTTATAATTCCACAATTTTAACCTTTTGTTTCAATACTTTTTTAGTAACAATTTGTCAACTCTGATTTTGACATTTAATTGATTTGTTTTTAGTTAAATTCAAATAAATGAACCTTAAGTATCAAATTAATGCTATGTCACTGTTATTCCACCACTCTTATTCATTCAACAATAATTTTAGTAACAATATTTATTCAGCAATTTTTAATAATTTTCAATGATCATTGTTTTTTATTAATAATCTGTTACTCCGAATTTTGATAATTATATTAATGTTGAATTAAGTAACCCTATATCTTAAAATATTGATACTTTACTGCTATTCTTTTCTTTGTTACATCATGTTCTTACTCTCTCTCTTTCTTGAATTGTATCAGAAAAATGGAGCGAATCGCAAGTTTGGAGTGTTTCGACTCCTCCTACAAAATCAACTATTTTTTATTATTTTACATATAACAGTTTAACTATGTACTGCTGCTTCAACATCAATGATGACTTTACTAACCATCAAGAAAAACACAAACAGTCTTGCGAAACTGCAACTACTATGATAAATATTCACTAATTCTAAAAAATTTACCCTTTCTTTTTATACATTTAAATTTAGTTTGTTTATATAATTAAAAATCTTTCTTATTTTACATCAAAAATTAAATATTATTTGTTGTCTACAGAATTTTAAGAAAGAGAAAATAAGAATTTGAATCTCATTTAATTTTAAAATTTGACAATCCGATGATGACTGCAAATTTTGACTATTCGTCTTGACGAGGAGAGAATTTGACTCTCAAAACGTCGACTGCATAATATGAATAATAGTATATTACATCACAAGTAGTTTTAGACATATCTTTACATGAGAGGACCTGTATAATATTAGGAGTGATGTACCATATTTTATTCGAAATCAGTGTTTCATGAGACTGCAGGGCCGTCTGAAAAGTGAGCTTTGATGTTTATAATATTTTTGTTCGTGCAAACCACGAAGGAATAGTAAGGAGTAGTATCCCTGTAAGTGGGCAGTGGGACGAGCGACGTCCAAGAATTCGTTAATGCTCGCCACGAATGAAAACTTGAAAGCAAGATCGTGCACATGCGCACTGGCGGTTGCCATGTCAACGATGTCAACACGCGTTGGAAGTTTTGAACTTGTATATTGAACGAATAGAAACAAACGAACATAACCTGCATATGCATCGAGATGTCAAAATATAACATAGGGGAGTAGGTATAACATGTGACTGCGAAAACAGCTCTGCACATGTGCACGATCTTGCTTTCAATTTTTCATTCGTGGCAAGCATTCACGAATTCTTGGACGTAGTTTGTCCCACCTTTGCTCACCAAACACATAGGGTGATACCACTCCTTACTATTCCTTCGTGGTGAAAACATACGACTAACGTGTCAGTCATCTGCTTTGCTGTGATTTGTAATAACTTTGGCGCGAAATTTGAAAATGGTTAGATCCGAGCTAGAATATTATACACACACTCACTCACACACACACACACACACACACACACACACACACACACACACACACACACACATATATATATATATATATATATATATATATATATCGCGGAATACTGAATCTTGAATGTCTTCACAACAGGATTATTCTGAGTACAGCACATATGGTCGCAAATGGACAAGACCCTCTTCTTAAAATGGTCAGGAAACACGAAGAAGTGGGCAAAGGGGCGTTTCTGTATAAAGCAGCGAAGGAGGCTGCTGAAACACTCGGCCTTGACTTCAATATTAGGGGTGAGCAAAATGCATCAAATCTTATCCATCTTGAATACTCACTCCTGAAGGCCCCGATTAAGAAAGCACAGGAGAAAATCTTCCACGAACAGCTCCTCGACAAGAGGATGCACGGCATCTTCCACCGAAATGTGGAAGATCAGTCGATGTCGTATGAGCTATCGTTTGCTTTCCTTAGATCACCCGGATTGAAGTCGGGCACGGAGGGCTTTATTTTGGCATGTCAAGACGGTGTCATTTCCACTCTAGCATACCGTCGCCACATTTTGAGCCAAGACATTCCCGATGATAGCTGCAGAGCGTGTCATGCACACCCCGAGCATCTAGGACACATACTATCTAGTTGTCCAACTCATGCGGTAACGACCTACATCCAAATGCACGATGCGGCACTAAGAGTGCTTTATTACCATCTCTGTCACTCTTATGGCATTAGCCCAAATACCTCTCCGCTAAACGCTCCTAGAGAAATAGAGTCAATTGTCGAAAATGAGAAGTGCCGCATATACTGGAACTTCATATTCTCGACAATTGTTTCTGTTGCGCACTCGAGGCCTGATATAGTTCTCCTTGACTCCGAGAAACGAACCATGTTCTTTATCGAATTTTCGGCACCAGCTGACAAAAATGTCACAGCCAAGGAGAAAGAAAAGAAAGAGAGGTATAAAGACCTTATAAGGGAGTTTCGACGGTTATACCCGGAATATTCTGTTAAGCTAATCGTCTTAATCATCGGCGCTCTCGGAGGTGCCAAGGTTTCATTTCTTAACAGCCTGAAAAGCATTCCTGTTAGTCATCGTATTGAGTTCGTCGCAGACTGTAACCACCTATCTCACGGTCGTGAGACATGGTTACAGCTGAAATTTTAACGCGATTTCGCTGGGAGCGGGTGCAATTTTTCAGATTAGCACTCGCTCCCGGCGAAATCCTGCGGTTGTCCTTATGACAAACTTTTAACTATATATATATGACCACCCATCTCACGGTTGTGATACGTGTCCATGGGTGTGATTTACCGCGGTTCTACTGGGATCCAGTGTCATTTTTAGATGGCAGTTGGTCCCAGTGGAACCCTGTGGTGGTTGCTTAACCCTTTTTTTTTAATATATATAAACACGCATATTGACCTCATATTTAAAGTCGGAGACGCCCATTCCGCAGTAGCTGGTGTTAGGACGCACTATACTTGTCCATCCCAGAGAATTACAGGCTAATAAATTGCTTGAACACACTGTATAAGATCTTTACAGCTATCCTAAACAACAGGATCGTTCGACGAATTGAGCCTGTATGGCGAGAGATGTACCAACAACGTGGTTCGAAAAAAGGTGGAGCAGGCTATCGAGAGAACCTGCTAATTGACAGATGTGTCTGTAAAGACGCTGCAGCCCATCAGCGCGTCCTATCAATGGCCTGGATTGACTACCGGAAAGCTTTCGATTGAACCTCTCATACACTTATCATCTGTCTGTTGGAAAGTTTGAAGGTGCATCCACACACAAGAAGATGCATAGAGAGATTGATGCCTCCTTAGAAAACTAGATTTACTATCTCCTCTAGAAATTATCGTGTGGCAACGAACAACGTCACCTTCCAGAGGGGCGTCCTTCAGGGTGACACCATGAGCCCTTTGCTTTTTTGCATCACACTTCTGCCTCTATCGCTCGCACTACGAAATTCTTCTGGATACCTCTGTGACGACACTTAACGGCACGAGCTTATACGGATGACCTGAAGATCTATGGCTGTGGTAAAAGTGAACTTCAAACTGCTATAAATATCGTCAAGAAGTACACAGGAGAGATTGGGATGGACTTTGGTTTAGACAAGTGTGCCAAAATTAATCTGAAGAATGGAAAGATTACTGGCGTTCCCAAGGACCCTGAGCTTGTAGATATGAGTTTCATTAGACATCTTAATACTGGAGAGACCTATACATACCTGGCCGTACCTCAAAGCCGCATTCAGGACGTAAAATCAGTGAAGGAGTCTCTCCGGAGCAGATACAAGCATCTTCTTCGACAGATTTGGTCTTCCAATCCATCGACGTTGAAGAAGGTATCTGCGACTAACATGCTTGCCGTCCCAGTTCTACTGTACTCGTTTGGGGTGGTTCAATGGAGGAAGAATGAGCTTAAGGCCCTTGATATCACCATACGTAAGATCATGCATATGCATAAAAGCTTGCATATCAATTCGTCAGTTCCGCGATTATACATTTCACGCCGTCAAGGCGGACGCGAACTTCTGAATCTACAGTGTCTTTATAACCGAATTGTTCTAAGTACAGCTTACATCGTTGCGAATGGCAGAAATCCTCTCCTAAAGATGGTCAGGAACCACGAGATGATTGGCCAAGGAGCGTTCCTTTACAAAGCCGCGGAGCAGGCGGCCGAGACCTTGGCCTGAATTTTAACATTAGAAGTGAGGAAAGTGCATTACACCATCTAGATGCTTCACTTCTAAAAGCCGAAGTAAAGAAAGCAGAAATTGAAAATTCCAAACAACAGCTACACGACAAGAAAATGCACGGTCGTTTCCACCTTAGCATACCGTGACCGCATTCTATGTTAAGAAGTTCCCAGTGATAGGTGCAGAGCGTGTCATGCACACGCTGAGTACCTAGAACACATAGTATCGGGGTGTCCGACCCACACAGGAACGACGTATATCTATAGACAAAATGCGGCCCTGAGAGTGCTTTATTACCATCTTTGTCGCTCTTACGGTGTTGGTCGTGACCTTGCCCCGCCGAACGCTCCAAGGGAGATAGAGTCAAGTTTCCAAAACGAGAAGTGCCAAATTTTCTGGAACTACGTTTTTCGGACAGCAGTCTCCGTTGCACACTCGAGGCCTGACATCGTTCTCCAAGACTTCGAGGAACAAACTATTTTCGTGATCGAATTCTCGGCTCCGTCTGAACACAACATCACTGCCAAGGAGAAAGAAATGAAGGAGAGGTATCAAGACCTTAAAAGAGAGCTGCAACGACTGTACCCAAAATATTCGGTACGTGTAATTGTCCTTGTGATAGTTGCTCTTGGAAGTGCGAAACTATCACTGGTTCGTAACCTTGAAGCCATACCCGCGTGCCAAAAATATGCCAAGGCACTTGCGAGATGGATGCAGAAAGCTGTCATCCTTGGGTCGCTTCGTGTCCTCAAGACACACGAGAGTTTCGCCGGCGTGTCGTTGTGATTTCATCGTACCCTGTGACCATCCATCTCACGGTTGTGAGACGTGGCCATAAGTGTAATTTACCGCGGTTCTACTGGGAGCCGGTGTCATTTTTTAGATGCCAGTTTCTCTCAGTAGGACCTATGACCGGAGGGCCTATGACAAAGCCACCGAACGCGTTCTCGGGTTGCGGATAGAGGGTCCCTGTACCAAGGGTTTCTGCTGAATATGGTTACAATAATTAGTAAGAAGTCGCGGACAATTTTCCAAGGATGGTTCCGAAGGAATAACTCCTAAGCGAAGGCGTAACAACCGTGCCGAAAGCTGAATGGCACCTGGGTGAGGTGTCTCAAACGGTGACTCTGGGATACCGGGCGACCTCCCAGAGTATCAGCCAAAACCAGCGGTTGATCATAAGACCAAAAGACGAATGCATCTACTTAGCACGAAGATAGACTGGGCAAGACAGTACGCGTCCCGCATTCAGTGTGTGATTGACTACAAAACATCTGGCAGGACTTTCACTGCCAAGGTTCGACAGTTCGCGCGCGAACTACGGATCCGTCATCACACAGTCAACAAGTCAAAGCTACTGACCATCAGGCAGCATATTGTTGACAGAATACGAGTACTATCTAACGCTAGGAGAAGTCTAGAGCGGAGAGAGAGGTGGCTCAGAGAAAATCAACAGTTTTTGTCTGACCCATCTCGACTCTTCCAAGACCCTCCAGTTACTGTCGACATTCGCCCAAACCAGGGGAGGTCGAAGCATTTTGGAGAGAAGTCTACGAAGTCCAACATCCACTTGAAGAAGGCTCAAAGAACATAAATAGCTTCAAGGATCTGTGCAATGCCCTCATAACAGCTGAGGAGGAATGCCCACCTATCACTACCGAGGAGGTGAAAAACGTATTATGAGGCATGAAGAACTAATCCGCTCCGGGACCAGATGATGTCAAGACCTTCTGGTGGAAGAAGTTTCCTTCAACCCACCAGCATCTGGCCCGAAGTTTCAACTCATATCTAAAGTCGGAAGAGCCTATTCCGGGGTAGTTGGTGGAAGGGCGCACAGTGCTTCTGCCGAAGACGGGCAACTTCGCTGACCCTAAGAATTACAGGCCAATGACTTGTCTGAACACACTGTATAAGATCTCCACAGCTATCCTGAATGATAGGATTGTTCGGACAATTGGACCTGTGTGGCGAGAGATGTATGAACAACGTGGCTCAAAGAAAGGCGTAGCAGGAAGTCGGGAGGACCTGCTCATCGACAGATCTGTCTGTAAAGACGCAGAATCCTATCAGCGTTGCCTATCGATGGCCTGGATTGATTACCGGAAAGCTTTCGATTCAACCTCCCATAGTCTTATCATCTGTCTGTTGAAAAGCTTAAAGGTTCATCCACACATCGTGAGGTGCATAGAGACATTAATGCCGCTTTGGAAAACCAGATTTACTATCTCATCTGGAAAACATCGTGTGATCACTAACAGTATGACCTTTGAGAGAGGTGTGTTTCAGGGCGACGCCATGAGCCCTCTCCTCTTTTGCCTCATATTATTGCCACTATCTCTCGCACTTCGCCATTCCGAAGGGCATTTCTGCGGCAAACCTGGAAACCGAAAGCATACGGTCACTCATGTATTTTACATGGATGATCTAAAGATCTATGCTAGGAATCAAGAGAAACTACATCTAGCTCTACAAATTGTCATAGAGTACACTCGAGAGATTGGAATGGAGTTCGGGTTAGAGAAATGCGCCAAGGTTAATTTGAAGAAAGGAAAACTTAATGGCATCCCCGGAGAAAGCACAGGAGCAAAACTTCCGATATATACAGGGTTATCCGCCAATAGTCATAAAGCTTTGAATGTCAAATTCTTTGTTAAAAAGCAAACAACAAATCATAATGACAAAATGTTGCGCGAACAATAGTTTTCAAACTATTAAGCATTGAAATTGGCCAAAAGAAACTCACTATTTTCGCGCGCCCATAAGCTTCCTGCGCGAATTTTTTTTACCAAGGTTCACTTCAGATCAGTAGAAAAATAGTTATGGTTTGCAACTTCATGTTGCTTCGGTAACAGTTTATCTCTTGTCTGGCTGATAACTATTTTTCTACTGATCTGAAGTGAACCTTGGTAAAAAGAATTCGCGCAGGAAGCTTATGGGCGCGCGAAAATAGTGAGTTTCTATTGGCCAATGTCAATGCTTAATAGTTTGAAAACTATTGTTCGCGAAACATTTTGTCATTATGATTTGTTGTTTGCTTTTTAACAAAGAATTTGACATTCAAAGCTTTATGACTATTGGCGGATCACCCGTATATATATACAGGGTGTCCCACCACCTATGAACGTGCCGGTACTGGGTGATAGAGGACAAAAAAAGAAACAGAAAAGTCCTCTGGCAAAATCTGATCTGGGCCTTAGTTTGGGCACAGCAAAGCTTCAAAGTTGGGCATAATGAACCAATCAGAATCGAACTTTAGCAACGACTTGTTTGTCTCATAAGTGTTAAGATAGTGTGCGTGCTGGCGGGTCACTTCAGCTCCCGCAAAAATGTCACATCGTTGATCTTTGATTGTTTCTACAAGACGCGGAATTAAAGCCTTTAAATTTTTTTAAATTCTTAGTTTTTCTTGCAAACGTTTATTACCGTCCTTAAAATAACATAACATTTGCTCAACCTAAAAAAGATGAATTTCAATTTAATACCGAACTTTTCTGACATTTCATGTAAGAAAACAAACAAAGATGTTTAAAATTCAGAAGACCAAACGAACTTTTGTTCTTCAAAATTAATCTACAAGTCTAAGATGAGAAAAAACATTTCAAACCTGAAAGAAAATTCTCTGTGATTCGTCGCAGAAATTTTGTTACATTTTTGTTATAAAACCAACAAAGTAACTTAAAACTCGCAGAAACATGAGAAACTTTTGTTATTAAAAATTAATTAACAAGTCTACGATGAATAATTCTGTGCGATTCATTACAAAATTTTTTATTACATTCATTGTAACAAAATAAAAAGGGAAATCCGAACAAACTTTTGATCTTTAAAATTAACCAACAAGTCTAAGATAAGAAAACACATTTTTAACACCAAAAGTAATTCTTTTGCATGCGATGAAAATTTTTTGTTACATTGATTGCTACGAAAACAATAAATAAATCTAAAGCTGGGGAAAGGAAACGAAATTTTTTTCTTTACACTTAACTAACAACTCTCAAATAAGAGACATATTTTGTACCAAACGAATGAATAAAATTAGATACGATGACAGAAAACATACAGGGTTAGGCTTTGGTTTTTTTACAAAACAAAATCTACAACTTCTCGCCGTACTCATTATAACAAGAAATTATCACTCACTAGAAACTGGCTCTGGCTAAGATTTTAATCGAGTCAAATGGTTGAATTTGATGCACATTATTGATTACAAAAAATCATCAAATAGAAAAATTTGATACAATTAAATTAGTCTGGAAGTTGGGGAATTTTTAATTATTTTCCTTATGTTTAAGGGTTGATTTTGGGGGTAATCGTAGAATGGTAGGCGATGACAAATTTGTATGATCTTTCAATATTAAAGTCATCAACTCATCAATTCATTACATTTCAAAGCTATTATCAATCTAATCAAACAATGCATGACTTCCGGACACGGAAATTTCACAAAACTAATTAGAACAATTTTTTTGGGTCCTTTTTGATGAAGGAATAAGGTACAAATGGTCCCAGTTTGACGAAGGTAAAATTTATTTAAAGTGGCTAAGTATCAGGAACTTAGGAAATCTTGAAATCAAACTACTTTAAGAATTACTTTTGGGTGTTCAAAATGTATTTTCATCTTAGACTTTTTCATTTATTTTTAAGAACGAAAGTACGTTTCCTTTAACCATGCTTCAATTTTCTTTATTTTGTTACAATGAATGTAACAGAAATTTTGTAATGCATGGAGAACTCTTAGGGGTTCAAAACATGTTATTTTGTACTTGTTGGATAATTTATGAAAACAAAAGTTCGTTTCGTTTCCCGAGCTTTGGATTATTTTATTATTTATGATAAATTTTAAAGAAAAAAAGGTTGTTTGATTTTCCGAGTTCTTAATTTTTTTTTTTGGTTTCGTAAACATTAAATGTAACAAAAAATTTTCAACGATTCGCAAAGAATTAACTTTGGGGATTCAAAATGTATTTTATCTTATTCTTAGAATTGTTGATTTATTGTTAAGAACGAAAGGTCGCTTGGTTTATGCCAGAAATCAAAACAAATAAATTAAAACAACTTTTGTGGGATTAAAATTCCTTTACATTTCTTTATTGTTTTTGCTAAAATAAATGCAAAAAAAATTGTTGGTTATTTTTAAAGAATTCAAGATCGTTTTGTACCACGAGCTTTAAATTTTTTTTAGTTTCGTTACATTAAATGTAACAAAAATTTTACAATGGATCCCAAAAATTACTTTGTTACAATTAATGTAACAGAATTTATGAAAAAAATCGCTAAGAATTACTTTTGGGGGTTCCAAATATGTTTTTTCATTGTAAGCTTGTTGGTTATTTTTAAGGAACAAAAGTTCGTTTGGATTTCCCATGTTTAAATATTTCTAACTTTGTTACAATTAAGGTAACAGAATTTATGAAAAGAATCTCAAAGAATTACTTTTAGGGGTTCAAAATGTGATTTTTTATTCTCAACTTGTTGGTTATTTTTAAAGAAATAAAGATCCCTTCGTTTCCCGAGCTTTAAAGTTTTTATCAGTTTCGTTCATTTAAATGTAACAAAATTTTTACCATGAATCCCAAAAATTACTTTTGAGGGAACAAAATGTGTCTTCTGATTTCCGAGTTGTTGGTTAAGTTTAAAGAACAAAAGTTCGTTTGGATTTGCCAACTTTAATTATTTTTAACTTTGTTACAATTAATGTAACAGAATTTATGAAAAAAAAATCGTGATGATTTATTTTCAAAAACGAAAGTTTGTTTTGTTTCCTCAGATTCAATTTTTTGTTGGTTTTCTTACAATATTTCTTACAATTTTGTTTTTGTAATAATAAATGTATCAAAAATTTGCAACGAATTGCAAAGAATTATTTTTGGGGTTCAAAAATGTGTTTTTTTTTATCTTAGACTTTTGTTGGCTAGTTTTAAAGAAAAAAAGTTTATTTGGATTTCCCATCTTCAACTATTTTTAACTTTATTACAATTAATGTAGCAGACTTTTTGCAATGAATCACAAAGAATTACTTTTAGAGGTTCAAAATGTGTTTTCGAATTTTAAACTAGTTGGTTATTTAAAAAAAACAAAAGTTCGTTTCGTTTCCCGAGCTTTAAATTCTTTGTTTAATTTTTTTACATTAAATGTAACAAAAATTGTGTAGAGAGTTGCGGAGAATTACTTTTGGTGTTAAAAATGTGTTTTCTTCTCTTATTGTACCAACAGCCATACCACGCTGAAAAAACCAGTTCTCGTCAGATCACTGAAGTTAAGCAGCGTTGGGCGCGGTTAGCACTTGGATGGGTGACCATTCGAGAAAACTGAGTGCTGTTGGCACATCGTGGGTGTGGTGAGCCCACACTTGTAGTTATTTACTACAAGTTATCAACCTAGAAACACTACCCGAATCGGGTAGTGTCACGCCTACCCCGAAAGGGAAATGGCTTAATGGTATACATTGTTAGACTTGTTGGTTAATTTTAAAGATCAAAAGTTTGTTTGGATTTCCCATTTTTATTTTTTTTTTAATTTGTTACAATGAATTTAACCAAAAATTTTGTAATGAATAGCAAAGAATTACTTATCGTAGACTTGTTAATTAATTTTCAATAACAAACGTTTGTTTTGTTTCTCCGAGTTTTAAGTTACTTTGTTGGTTTTATAACAAAAATGTAACCAAATTTCTGCGACGAATCACAGAGAATTTCTTTTTGAGGTTTGAAATGCTTTTTTTCATCTTAGACTTGTAGATTAATTTTGAAGAACAAAAGTTCGTTTGGTCTTCTGAATTTCAAACATCATTGTTGGTTTTCTTACATGAAATGTCAGGAAAGTTCTGTGTTAAATTGAAATTCATCTCTTTCAGGTTGAGCAAATGTTATGTTATTTTAAGGACGGTAATAAACGTTTCCAAGAACAACTAAGAACTTAAAAAAATTTAAAGGTTTGTATTTCGCGACTTGTAGAAACAATCAAAGATCAATGATGTGACATTTTTGCGGGACCTGAAGTGAACCGCCAGCACGCACACTATCTTAACACTTATGAGACAAACAAGTGGTTACTAAAGCTCGATTCTGATTGGCTCATTATGCTCAACTTTGAAGCTTTACTGTGCCCAAACTAAGGCCCAGATCAGATTTCGCCAGAGGACTTTTCTGTTTCTTTTTTTGTCCTCTATCACCCAGTATAATATATATATATATATATATATATATATATATATATATATATATATACAATTAAAATTTTGTCATAAGGACAAACACAGGATTTCGCCGGAAGCGGTTGCTAATCTGAAAAATTGCACCCGCTCCCAGCGAAATCGCGGTAAAATTTCGGCTATAACCACGTCTCACGACCGTGAGATAGGTGGTTACAGTCTGCGACGAATTCACGACCACCTTCTGCATTTTCCCCGCAAGTGTCTTAGCATTTTGTTGACAAGCAGGGATGCTTTTCAGGCTATTAACCAGTGAAACCTTGGCACCTTAAAGAGCGCTGATGATCAAGACGAGTAGCTCAACAGAATATTCCGGGTATAACCGTCGCAACTCCCTTATAAGGCCTTTATAACTCTCTTTCTTTTCTTTCTCCTTGGCTGTGACGTTTTTGTCAGCTGCTGCCGAAAATTTGATAACGAACATGGTTCGTTTCTCGAAGTCAAAGAGAACTATGTCAGGCTTTGAGTGCGCAACATAAAAAATTGTCGAGAATATGAAGTTCCAGTATATGCGGCACTTCTCATTTTCGACAATTGACTCTATTTCTCTAGGAGCGTTTAGCGGAGAGGTATTTGGGCTAATTTTGTAAGAGTGACAGAGATGGTAAGAAAGCACTCTTAGTGGCGCATTGTGCCTTTGGATGTAGGTCGTTTCCGCATGAGTTCGACAACTAGATAGTATGTGTCCTAGAAGCTCGAGGTGTGCATGACACGCTCTGCAGCTATCATCGAGAATGTCTTGGCTCGAAATGTGGTGACGGTATGGCTAGAGTGGAAATGACACCGTCTCGACATGCCAAAATGAAGCCCTCTGTGCCCGACTTTAATCCGGGTGATCTAAGGAAAGCAAACGTTAGATCATACGACATCGACTGATCTTCCACATTTCTGTGGAAGATGACGTGCATCCTCTTGTCGAGAAGCTGTTCACGGAAGTTTTTCTCCTGTGCTTTCTAAATCTGGGCCTTTAGGAGTGATTATTCAAGATGGATAAAATTTGATGCATTTTGCTCACCCCTGATATTGAAGTCAAGGCCTGACCATTTTAAGAAGATTAAGAACAAGAAGATCCTGAGCTCGTTGACAGAAGCGCTTTTCGACTTCTTTGCGCTGGAGAGACCTATACATACCTGGGCGTGCCATAGAGCCGCATTCAGGACGTGACATCTATAAAGGATACTCTCCGATGCAGATACAAACGTCTCTTCCGACGGATATGGTCTTCCGAACTGTCGGCAAGGAACAAAGCATGTGCAACGAACATGCTTGCTATCCCCGTAGTACTCTATTCATTTGGAGTAGTTCCATGGACGAAGGACGAGCTCAGATCCCTCGATATTGGGTCCCGAAAGGTTATGCACATGAACAAAAGCATGCAGCTTAAGTCTTCTGTTCCATGACTTTACATCTCACGCCGTCAAGGTCGTCGCAGAATACTGAATCTTGAATGTCTTCGTAACAGGATTATTCTGGGTACAGCACATATAATATCGCCGCAAAAAATCGGCGAAAAAATATCAGGAGGTTCTAATAACGATTACACGAATCTGCTAAGTTTTTTGAACAAAATGGTGCTTCTAAAATGTTTTTAAAAATTTTTCGTTCAGAGCTGTTAAACAAAATACAAGTAAAAATACTATAAATAGGCCCACTGCTCAGAGACCTGTACTTTCACATGAACCCAGAGCTAATAATATGTTGGCAAAAATTTGAAAAAAATCTGGTTAGTTCTACAACATGTTTAGAATGCAGTAGAGATCTTAAAATTTAAAAATATTCAAAAATGTCGTTTTTGCAAGCATTTCTGTTGAAGGTTTTATTTAGGAATTGAATGGAACTATCGCGCCGTTTAATGGCTTGATCTGTCAAGTAATGTACACTGATTCCAATATTGTCCATGAAAATGAATAAAAATGATATTTTCGCGATAAAAGTGGCTCAGAATAATCTTGAGTTCAATGAGGCAAGGCACGTGCCACATTAGTAGAAAAAAGTGTAGAAAAAAAAGGTGTAGGAAATGCAGGCAGAAGTTTTCCCCAGATATGTCCACGACCTTTTCTCGCTCAGCAGGGCCGTCTCAAAACATAGAGGTGGGCTGCGCCTTTCTCTCCTGATAGAAATTTTAATATTATTATTTATTTCTGTATTATATTACAATTGTCATTAATTAATCAGGCGGATAATTCGCTACTGAAATAAGTGAAAAAAAAATCCGCTCAAATTTGATTTGAACAGTTTTTTAAATAATTAATTGAATTGGTATCTTTTTCAATTTTAATATCATTCTGTTTAGAATGCGTAATTCGAAAATCTTTCACTTTGAATATTTTCCATTTTAGATCTTAACTTTTAAGCGTGCATTTCAATTGAAAGAATTTTAAAATGTAGCTTTTTATAACCTTAACACTACTTAAAATAAAAGTTAAATTATTTTTATTTTAAATAGTTTAAAAATCCGTACAATGCTTCAGAATTCTATTTCAAAAATCTAGATGTTGTTTTACATTTTTCACATTTTAAATTATTTTAGAAATTTTTGCAGACCTTGTAAACATCTTTTAAAATGATTCGAATTTTTCCTAAAATTTTGTTAAAATCCTGCCATATAAAAAAGATTTCCCTAAAATCTTCCACATTCATTTTTGACAATTTTGTAAATCTTTTCAAATGTTTTCATATATTCTGTAAAAATTGATTTTTTAAAATAAAAACTCATTTTCAGCTTTCCTAGGAATCTTAAGAAAATGTTTTTTATTCTTTAAAAGCCTTTCATAATTCTTAAAAAGCTTCTCAATTTTTTGTTCCAAATTTGCACAAATCTACATTTAGTTTTAAATTAGGCCGTGGGTTATTTGTACTGAAATTTCGGTACGAATAGCCGGATTTTTGGTACACGTAGACACTTCGTTTAAATTATTTTATATCATTTCAAATTTTTGAATAGGTTTGAATTATTTCAAAACATGTAAAACTCTCTTCAAGTTACTCGAATTTTTTCTAAGAATAATAGGTGTCTAATTTTTATTTATACACCAAAATTAATTTATTAGACTTAAAAATCAAGTTTTTTCAAATAGGACAATTAAAAATGTAACGTTCTAAGTTTATTTTTTTGTTTTTACTTTTGAATATTTTATCTCTAATTACTGATTTTAAATGAACAGTAAGATATTTCTAAATAGTAAAAGTAATTGTTCATTTTCTTAATTTAACAATTACAAATTGAATGGTTTAAAAATGGAATGTTTTAGACTAAAATAAAATGTTTAATAAAAGCCTTCAATTATAAATATATTATTTTGAAGTCATTTAAAAATTGAAAATAGTTTATAAAGTTTCAATTGGGCGTTTACATTTGTTTAACTAATAAGACTTTCCAATTGAAACAGTTTAATTTTTAACGTTAAAATCTGTCAATTCTAAAATTGTGAACTGATTCCGAATCGGCTTGTAAAATCAATTATTATTAACTCTTTAATTCTGAAAGTACAGATCAGTTTTAAACATCATTAATTAATTTATATTTGCAGTTGATCAAGTAAAAATATTTTCTATCCAAAATCTTCGTTTTCAAACGCTTCTTATTTTTTAATTGATTAAGTTTTTAAAACAGCATTTTCAAATTCTTTTAATTAAAATGTACGCTTGAAAATTAAGATCTAAAATTGAAAACTTTTAAAGCGAAATATTTTCGTATTACGTATTCTAAACAGAATGATATTAAAATTGAAAAAGAGAACAATTTACCTAATTATTTAAAAGCGATTAAAATCAAATTTGGGCGGATTTTTTTCACCCATTTCAGTAGCGAATCATCCGCCTGATTAATAACAATTATAATATAATACAGAAATAAATATAATAAATTAAATAAACAAAATACAAGAAAATTTGTGTTGAAGCTTGATACTGTATCATAATATTAAAATTTTGTATCAGGAGAGAAGGGCGCAGCCCACCTCTAAGTTTTGAGACGGCCCTGCTGAGGGAGAAAAGGTCGTGGACACTTCTGGGGAAAACTTCTGCCTGCATTTCCTACACCTTTTTTTCCACACTTTTTTCGACTACTGTGGCATGTGCCTTGCCTCATTGAACTCAAGATTATTCTGAACCAAATTTATCGCGAAAATATAATTTTTATTCACTTTCATGGAAAATATTGGAATCAGTGTACATTACTCGACAGTTCAAGCCATTAAACGGCGCGATAGCTCCATTTCATTCCTAAATAAAAACATTCAACAGAAATTATTGCAAAAGCGACATTTTTGAATATTTTTAAATTTGAAGATCTCTACTGCATTCTAAACATGTTGTAGAACACACCAGATTTTTTTTCAAATTTTTGCCAACATATTATTAGCTCTGGGTTCATGTGAAAGTACAGGTCTCTGAGCAGTGGGCCTATTTACAGCATTTTTACTTGTATTTTGTTTAACAGCTCTGGACGAAAAATGTTTACAAACATTTTAGAAACACCATTTTGTTCAAAAAACTTAGCAGATTCGTGTAATTATTATTAGAACCTCCTGATATTTTTTCCTGCGGAGATATTGCCTTCCAAAGTCGACGGTCGTCGATTTTTTTCGGCGATATTATATGTGCTGTACCCAGAATAATCCTGTTATAAAGACATTAAAGATTCAGTATTCTGCGACAAGCTTGACGGCGTGAGATGTAAAGTCATGGAACAGAAGACTTAAGGTGCATGCTTTTGTTCATGTGCATAACCTTTCGGGACCCGATATCGAGGGATCTGAGCTCGTACTTCATCCATGGAACTACTTCAAATGAATAGAGTACTACACGGACGGCAAGCATGATCGTTGCAGATACTTTGTTCCTCGCCGACAGTTCGGAAATCCAAATCTGCCCAGGTATGTATAGGTCTCTCCAGCGCTAAGATGTCGTATAGCGCTTCTGTCAACGAGCTCAGGATCTTCGGGGATATCATTAAGTTTTCCTTTCTTCAAATAAACCTTGTCGCATTTTTCTGACCCAAATTCCATTCCAATCTCCTGAGTGTATTCTTCGACAATCCCTTGAGCTAGGTGTGGTTACTTTTTATTTTTAGCATCTATCTTAAGATCATCCATGTAAAATCCATGAATGTTTGCGCACAAGTACCCTTCGGAATAGCGAAGTGTGAGAGATTTTGGCAATAATGTGCGGCAAGAGAAGAGCGGGCTCCTGCTGTAGTCCTAAAAGACACCTCTCTGAAAGATGACGGTGTTAGTTGTCACACGATGTTTTCCAGATGAGATAGTAAATCTGGTTTTCCGTAACGATATTACTCTCTCCGACAATGGGTCGGCTATCAGTGCCGATCACCCTAGAGTTCGGTGTGCTGAAAATAATTTAGATGGAAACACGACGACAAACTATCGAGACGCCCACATTGAGTGGATGTATTAACTCAAGGATGACTTGCTAGACTGCTACGATGCCAACATTATCCCTGTTCGCGGATGCTTTATAGCACGTATGAACACTCTGTGGTGCCAGAAACACCCAGAGCTTCAGCACGTTTCGATTTAACCATTGTGAAATCAACGAGCCTACCTTTAGAAAAATAGATATGTACGCGGAGCGCTTCCCCAACCGCTTCTTGAACAAGCTGCAGTCGAAGATGAGGAAGCGAGATTAAGACTAACCTCGGAAAGCAGGCACCTTCTGAGAGATGATCGCGATTTCAGGACAACGAGAAACATTAAGATGCAGATTCCCCCTAAGACCCAATATCTGACTGAAATGGATGCCTCCCTTCGTGAAGATATCTCGCAAGAGTCCGACCTGTGGACCATCAATTGCTCAGTTTATGGTGATGGGAGAGCTTTGGATGATTCAAATCAAAGCTAAACTCGACGATGGATCAAAAGACCAAGAGACGCTAGCATCAACTGAACAAAAAAATTGGATGGGCAGGACAGAATGCGTCCCGTGCTCATTGTGTGATTGACTACATAACGTCTGGTAGACCGATTGCGAAAAGGGTTCGAAAGTTCGCCCAAGAACTGAGGATCTACAATCACACAATGAACAAGTCAATGCTGCTGACAATCAAGCAGCATATTGTTTACAAAACACAAGTTTTATCTGACGCAAGGAGAAGAATACAGAAGAGGGAGGATGGATCAGGGAGAATCAACAGTTCCTCACTAACCCATCGCGCCTCTTCAGAGATCTCCCTATTTCTGTCAAAAATCCACCCAAGCTCAACCAGGTAGAGACTTTTTGGAGAGAGGTATACAAGATCCTGAAATCACTGAAGTTGAAAGAAGATACTGTCAATATCATCCGCTTCAAGGAGTTTTGCAACAACCTCATAACATCTGAGGAGGAATTTCCATCAATCACTGCCGAAGAAGTAAAAAAAAGCACTCAGGGACACAAAAAACTTTTCCCCTGCAGGACCAGATGCTATCAAGAACTTCTGGTGGAAGAAGTCTACTTCTACACACCAACATCAGGCCCGCATATTCACCATTTATTTAGAGTCGGGAACGCCTATTCGGTAGTGGCTGGTATTAGGACGCACTATACTCCTACTGAAAAAAAGGAAACTTGTCCAACTCAGAGAATTGCAGGCCAATAACTTGTTTGAACAAAGTGTATACAATCTTTACAGCTGTCCTAAACAACAGGATTGTTCGAAGAGTTAAGCCTGTGTGGAGAGAGATGCACAAACAACGTGGCTCGAAAAAAGGTGTAGCAGGCTGCCGAGAGAACCTGCTAATCGACAGGTGCGTCTGCAAAGACGCAGCAGCCTATCAGCGCGTCTTGTCAATGGTCTGAATTGACTACCGGAAAGCTTTCGATACAACCTTCATGATGAACATGAAGGTTTATCCACACATAGTGAGATACATAGATAGATTGATGCCCCTTTGCAAAACTAGATTTACTATCTCATCTGGAAATTATCGTGTGACAACGAACAACGTCACCTTCCAGAGGGACATCTTTCAGGGCGATACCATGAGCCCTCTGATTTTTTGCATCACACTATGAAATCCCACAACTATGAAATTCTCCTGGATACCTCTGCGGCGGCACTAATAATCGCGAGCATAAGGTGACTCATGTATTTTATATGGTAGACCTGAAGATCTATGCTTCTGGTAAAAGCAAACCTCAGAGTGCTTTAAATATCATCAAGAAGTTCACAGGAGAAATTGGTATGGACTTAAGATTCGACAATGAAAAAAATGAAAAGATTATTGGTATCTGCTACTAACATGCTTGCCATCCTGGTTCTACTCTACTCGTTTGGGGTGTTTCAATGGACGAAGAACGAGCTTACGGCGATTATCCAATGTCTTCATAACCGACTTGTTCTGAGTACAGCTCAAATCGTTGCAACTGGCAGAGATCCTCTTCTAAACATGGTCAGAAAACACGAGATGATTGGTAAAGGAGCGTTCCTTTACAAAACCGCGGATCAGGCGGCCGAGACTCTTGGCCTAAATTTCAACATCAGAAGTGAGGATAGTGTATTACTACATCTAGATGCTTCACTACTAAAAGTTGAAGTAAAGAAAGCAGAGGTTGAAAAACTTCTCCAACAGCTACTTGACAAGTAAATGCATGGAAACTTTCACAGAAATGTAGAAAAACAGTTCTTGTTGAAGGAGCAAGCTTTTTCTTTTCTCAGATTATCAGGGCTTGATTCAGGTACAGAGGGTTTCATTTTCGCATGCCAAGACAGTGTCATTTCCACCTTAGTATACCGTGACCGCATTGTATGTCAAGAAGTTCCCAGCGAGAGGTGCAGAGCGTGGCATGCACACGCTGAGTACCTAGAACTATCTGGATATTCAACTCACGCGGGAACGACGTATATCTATAGAAATAATGCGGCCCTAAGAGTGCTACATTACCATCTTGGTCGCTCTTACGGTATTGGCCGCGACCCTGGCATGCTGAGCGCTCCGGGGGTGACAGAGTCAATTGTTCAAAACGAGAAGTGCCAAATTTTCTGGAACTACAATTTTCGGACAGCAGTCTCCATTACACACTGGAGGCCTGACATCTTTCTCCAAGACTTAGAGAAACGAACTATATTCGTGATTGAATTCTCGGCTCCGGCCGACTACAACATCACTGCCAAGCAAAAGGAAAAGGAAGCGAGGTATCAACACTTTAAAAGTGAGCTGCAACGATTGTACCTAAAATATTCGGTTAAAGTAATTGTCAGGCCCGTTGAGAGGAAAACCGGGCCCGGGGGTGAGAATCTGCCCGCCCGCCTCTCATCAGCCCTGGTAATTGTCATTGTGATCGTTGCTTTCGGAGGGGCGAAACTGTCACTGGTTCGTATCCTTAAAGCCATACCCGCGTGCCAAAAATATGCCAAGGAACTTGCGAGATGGATGCAGAAAGCTGTCCTTCGCCACCCTTTCTTTGTGATTTCATCGTGCCCTGTGGCCAACCATCTCACGACCGTGAGACGTGACCATAGGTGTCATTTTTGGATGGCATATTATAGTGTAATTCTTGTATCTGTAAATTTCATGCATTTGACATTGTGCTTTGATTGCTAATTCAGAAATAAATCCTCGAAGTCGTGTTACCGCTTTTACATTTCAAATGTCCACTCCAACGTCTGCAGGTTGGAGAGTGCGCGCAATTACTCAGGTAAAAAATCGTTCTATTTTTTCTCAGATTTAGATGGTCAGCAGATACCATATGAAGGAAAAACATGTGCTTCTGAAATTATCAAAGTATCACACATTTAATCATAGAAAATTTGGAACTTGTCGAAAAAATGTCCTCTCCGTATGTATTTCGGTGGCCATAAACGTCCCCGCAAGAAAAATTATGTGCCTCAAAAGTCATATGAATTTTTTAAAAATCAAAGTCAAAATATTCATATAAATTGAGTTAGAAGAACTCAAGAAAAATAGGCAAATCATGAAAAAAATAGTACTTGTTTCATCAAGTTACACGTCTGAAAATATTTTTTTGTCCCACATGCGCACTCCGCCGCAGGGACGATATGAAACTTTACGCCCGCTACATGAAACTTTACGCCCGCTACATGAAACTTTTTGCCTGGTACATAAAACTGTATGCCCGCTACACGCACAGTGCAACACGCAAGTGAGAATATGAAGGAAGTTATCTTTATCTTGAAAAAATTTGTATCGCTGGACTCCACATTATAATAAGTTAACAACTTTCTAAACAATTAAATGAGACAGGAGTTAAATAAAATATCTCTGATGTTTCTTGAAAGTATCATATTTAAAATAATATGTTAATGATAAAAAATAGATTTAAGACAATTTTTAACCAAATTTTAATGCCCGAAATTGAAATAAACGTTAAACATCATTTTATTTGCTTACTCTATTGGAAGTACATGTATGTATTATGTATGTATGTATGTATGTATGTATGTATGTATGTATATTTAATCTCTCCATTTGCCGGGTTTGAGGAACTCCGCTCGCTGTATACATATATATTTACATTCCATCCTTAATCTAACTTAACTACTGCTTATATTCTAATGTTTCGCCTCACTTATAATAATAACAATAATATTACTTTTAATAATTCTGCAAATGAGCGATCTTCCAGGGCTTTCGTTTCCTCTTACCATAAAAATAGATTTTCTATCAACTAACTCTCTAGTTCACCTCTCTAACACATGTGCCCATGTCTCCATTTCGTATCCACATACTCTGCATAGATTGTCCTCTTCATCCATCCAATATCAACAAGCTCACACTCCTCTTATTCTAAACAGTACCACCCTATTCCATTTGTCTTCCTTTCTTATTTTTTGCAAATATTCTGGTTCCGTCAACCGTTTGACCATCATATACCATCTATTATACCTCGAATTTATAATCTTTCTCCGTCTCTCTTCTCCTTGTCTTACCAATAGCTCTTATTCTATGTTCTTCCAATCCAGAACCCCTTCTTGTATATCACAAACCCTCCTCATTTTTGTCCTTTCTTCCTTTCATTTCGATTTTCCCTAATTGCCTCTCTTCTCCTTGTTTCGAACTTCGACCAATCATACTTGTGCTATTTGGCTCCCGTCTCCCCTTTTCAGCTTCTCTTCAAACCTCCAGGCTCTCTCAATTTCCATAACACAACACTGCCCAAACCAACGCATCAAACAACCAAACCCTGATTCTCCAATCGTCATTGAATCTTCTCTTTCCTATACCCCATACTTGGCCCATTACTTTACGCGCACATTCGATTCTTTTCCTCACCTGCACCTCGTTTCCCTTTCCTGTCTCAAACCAAAAACCTAAGTAACAGAATTCCTTCACACTTTCCACTGATTGTCCGTTCATCTTCCAAACGTAACCTATCTTGGTCTTTCTACTTCTGAAGCACATCACATTGGTCTTCCCTACGTTCACCGTCAATTATTTTGTTCCCACATACTCTTCGAAAATTCTCATCATTAGGTTCGTCCCCTTCTCATTGTCTGCTAACAGAACTACATCGACTGCGTATGCTAAAGAGTATAGTTTGCTATAAACCAAAATCGTTCCCCCTTTTCCTTTCTCCTTTAGCTTCTCCTCTAAGTCTGCCTGCAACATATTAAAGAGTAGCGGACTCAACGGGCACCCTTGCCTTAGACCTCTTCCTGTCCAGAATACCTCTCCCTTTTTCCCCTATCTGCACTCTAATCCTAGTTTCAGTAAAAATATCCTTTATTCTCTCGACCAAACCTTCCTTTATTCCTCTCTCTTTCATTGCCTGCCATAGCACTTTTCTATTTACTGAGTCAAAAGCTGCTTAAAAATGTACGAACAAGGCGACTAATTTCCCTCTTTTTCTCCCTAAATTTCTATTAACCAAGTAGTTGATGACGTAAATGTTACCTATTGTCCCTATCCCTTTTCTAAATCCCGTCTGGTTGTGTGGGATACTTTGTTTCTCTTCTATCTGACTCTCTAACCTTTTTCTTAGAATTTCTGCGTATATTTTATAACTCACTGGCATGAGAGTGATCCCTCTGTACTCCTCTACCTTCTTACCCTCCCCTTTCTTGATAAGCGGTACCACCAGCCCTGTCATGCACTCCTCCAGCCGCCCTTCTCCTTTCCAGATCTTGTTGCAGATCTTCCACATCCCTTCTCTAATCCCTTCTCCTCCATACTTTATTGCTTCGTTCTCCATACCATCCTCTCCTGTAGCCTTGTTTCTTTTCAGTCTATCTATCGCCTGATCCACTTCTTCTCTTGTTATTTCGTTCCCTTCCTCCATTTCTCCCTGGACTATCCTTCTATTTTCCCCTTTCATCCTATATTGTGCTCCGCCTAACGGACCCTTGAAATTATCAGTACACTCACCCATTTCTATTTTTTCATTCTCCCTCTGCCGCACTTACAGACGCCACCTATTAGTGTAGCTATTATTGGAAAGTGCTCGGACCCTATCTCATTCCCCACCTTCATACTGCCTTTAATATTCCTCATTCTTTCTTCCGCCAGGATATAGTCTATTACTGTTTCTCCCTTACCTATCAATGTGATATCTTCTTCCTCATCTCCTTTCATATTACCGTAGAATATGAATCATTCTGTTTCTCCTATTACGTCTAGTAACTTCCTTCCCTCCCGGTCTGTCTCCCTATGTTTGAAGCTCCTTATATAGGCCTCCTTTTCTTCATCCCAAAGCCCTGCCCCTTGTTCGCCAGTCCAGGCATTCAGGTCACCTCCCATCAAAACAAATTCTTCCTCCTTTTCCTCCATCCACCTCCTTACTACTCTCAAACCTTCCTCTTCCCCTCTTCTTCTATATATACGAACGACCGCTATTTTGACTTTTCCAATTATAATCCTTTTTACCATTTTTCCATCCTTTTCATCCCTGCCATCCTCTGCTCTCCCTTTTACTGCCAATTATTTTCTTACGCCTGAGACCATGCCGCCCATCCCTCTAACTTTAACGTGTTCCTTTCTTGCTTCTTGCATGGTCCACACATAACCTTTAGGTAACATCCTTTCCATCCCCTTCCAGTCCTTCTCATCCGCCCAGGTTTTACTCATCATAATCACATCCCACTTTTTCAACTCCCGCCAAAATCCTTCATTCTTGTTCTTCAAGCCTGAAACATTCCAGAAAGCTATTTTCACGTTTTTCTCTTCCCTTCCCTCACCTATGCTTCTCGCTTTTCTTCCTCCTTGCTGTTTTGAAACTCCTCTGTTTGATTTCTAAACTCTTTTGCCTCTTCCTTTTTTCTACCTCTCTCAACTCTCTTTCCCTTTTTCCTTATTTCTTCTAATTCTTCGTCCCAGAACCATTCCTCCCCATTTATCCGTAATCTGTCTCTCCCTATCCATACCATGAGCCCCTTTTTCCTCGCTACCCATGCCCTCTCCTCTATTTGACATCTCCTTTTCCTCTCCCTCCATGGCAAATGCTCTTCAATTCTTTCCCTTCTTCCTCTCAATAATTTTTTTTTCTTCATCATTTTCTTTTTCTCCTCCTCACTCCTTACTTGCACTAGAAAAATTCCTTCTTTCGTCCATTTTATTCTCTTAACTCCTTCTACTCTTACCTGAACTCCAATATCTCTCAAAATATTTTTGATTTCCCCTTCATCTGTTTCACTCTCCACTTTCAATCCCTTAACTACTATCTTATTTTTCCTCTTCGCCCTTCCTTCCCCTTCCAATCTTATTTCAATCTCACTCAGTCTTTTCTTCAACCATTCATTCTCATTTTGCAAGTTATCACTCCCTTGTACTATTCCCGCACTCTCTGTTTCCTTCCCACCATACTCATTCCTGATTTCTAAGTTGCTTATCCGTTCTTCCAACTGTTTTATCTTACTATTTCTCTTTTCGTCATCCTCTTTCTGTCTATTCTCTATGCTCTCTAGTTTACCCCATACCTTGTCTTTCTCGTCTTTCCAGAGTTTATCGCACTCTTCTCACTTTTCTCTTACTGCTCTTACTTCTCTCACTTCCCCCTTACATCATTTCCCTGCCTAGTCATATCCCTATTCATGTCATCCAATTACTTCTTTGTTTCCTCTCTAAACCCTTTTATGAGAGCTTCCAGTTTTTCAAACATCCCTCCATCTCCCCTATCTAATATCTAATTAGTTGTATTTTAAATTTAAATAAACTTTTATTATGCAAATTATTTCCAGTATTCAATTAGATAAGCTGCAAATAAATGAGAAATTTATGTTTCTGAATTTCAAACAGTTTAAATTAAATCTCTATTTAATTCAATATTGTGCTTAAAATTAGTCAGCTAATAATTAATTAAACAGTTCACAACATAAAAACCCTCAAACAATTATTTTTATCGAAACAACCAAATTATTTTGACTTTATATTTTTTTTAAATTTCAACTTTCATTTCTGAATATTTTGATTTATTAATAAGCTTTTGAATAAAATTCCAGAACATTTAAGTTCTAATAGAATCAATAATTAATCAATCATTTCAAAACAAAAAAGCATTACACAAATATTTTCATTTATATATTCAATTAATTTTCTAATTCATATTTTAAAAAATTTTAATGGCATTATTAACAATTCAAATTATTAATAACCTTTTATAAAACGTGTATAAAAACCAAAACATATGTTATTATAATTTTGAAAATTGAATTCAGACAATCATTTTTTGTGGTGCTAACTTTTTGGCTTTGGTGAAGGGAAAGAGGGAGTGTGAGAGGAGAAAGGGCGGTGAGTAGAGTGTTTAAGGGCTAAGGAATAAGTGAGAATGAAGGGGTTGGTAGAAGGGTGGTGAATGATATATAATTGTCAAAAGTGGAAGAGAAGGATTTTGAGGTTAGGAATGGTTGTGAAAAGTGGTGTGTTTTAACGCGGGGTGAGGGACAGGTGAGCGTGAGGGTTGGATGAATGAGAAGAATCAGTTATTCAAGAGTGGTGAGTTACAGTGTAAGAGATTTTGAATGATTTTTTAGAGTGGTGGCTTCAGATCTAGATTGGACGGCTTGCATGGGGGATTGAAAGCGAGGGAAAATAAAACGTGACGTAGGAAAGAATACGCGGCAGAATGCTGGTTACACGAAGTCCAGAAAGGACAGAGAGAGGGCAGCAGGAGACGGATGAGAGAGGGTCGAGAATTAGCAGCGAATGCAGGCAAGAGAATGAGGCGAGCGCGAACATCGAAGGTAGCATTGGCAGCAATGAGAGTAGTGTTGAGGCAGAGGTATTCGTAAAGCTCGATAGGGGTGGGGGGGGGAAGAGACGGTAGCAAGCAAACGAGGCAGACCGACAAACCTGCAAAGGCTACAAAGAGCGCACAGTTTAAATAGTATGAACGCGAAGGGCTCTTTTGATAAGTGGCGACAACCAGCGACCACGAGTAGCGAAGGGGAGCAGTCGGAGGATAATAAAAGGGTTAGAGACCAGTTAGATCAGGAAGGGGAAAATGAGAAAGCGCTCAAGAAGATCAGGCAGAGAACACCACCTGAAAGGGGGTCAGGGGGGAGTAGTTTAGAAGGCCTAGAGAAACTCATCAGAGGCCTCAGAGAGGAAACCTGCAAAGGTTTTGACAGAGCGAGGACGTATAGGGAAGAAGTCAGGGAGGAAGTGAAAAAAATGAGAAAGAAATGGGAGGAGTGGGATGCTCTGTGGAAGACGGAGAAAGAGGAGGTGTTTAGGAAACTGGATAGTATAGAGAGTAAACAGATAGAGAGTGAGAAAGAAAGGAGAGCTGAAATGAGTTTGCTTGAGGAGAGGTCAGGAAAATAGAATGCGAGAGTGAAAAGAAGGAAGAGGTGGAATTAGGAGACGTAGTCAGGGGGGATGATAAGAAACTGCAGGAAGAAAATGAGAGAATGCGCATACGGCCGAATGAAATAGAAGTAAGACTAGAAGGAGAAGAGAAAATGAAAAGAAAGCGAAACATAGTAATTAAAGGAATGACAGTAGAAAGCGACTCGGGAAAGGAAGAAGTGGAGAAGCTGATGAATGATATTGGGGCTCAGGTGAGAGTGGAGGCAGTGAAGGTACTGGGGAGAAAGACAGAAGTGAAAACAGGTGTGCTCATAGTGAAAGTGGGAAGCGAGGAGGAGAAGAGAGAAATTATGGAAAGGAAAAGGGTACTAAAGGGTAGGAATGAAAGCATTGAAGAGGACCTGACATGGAGAGAGAGAAAGAGGAAGTGGATGATCGAACGGAGAGCATGGATAGACAGGAGTAACGGGGGTAATGTTTGAATGGGGAAAGACATGTTGTGGGTGAATGGGATGAAGTGGATCTGGGACGAAGAGAGAGAAGAGCTGAGAGCAGAGGGATCGATACTTGAGAGAAGGGTAAACGAAGGTAATGAGAGTAGGAAAGGCGGGGCGGGGTTTCCACCAGAGAAGAAAAACTAAGCACGGGAAGGAGGAGGGGGAAGGACAAAAAGAGAGGAGTGAGTGTGGCTTTCTGGAATGTGTCAGGGCTAAAAAACAAGAACGAGGGGTTCTGGGAGGCTATTGGAAAATGGGACGTGGTAATGCTGAGTGAAACGTGGGTGGATGAAAAGGATTGGAAGGGCTTGAAACGAAAGTTGCCGAAG
>CAKNYM010047107.1:18788-32433 GCA_932195095.1 Andricus curvator | reverse complement strand
CAGCAGTCTCTGTTGCACACTGTAGGCCTGACATCGTTCTCCAAGACTTCGAGAAACAAACTATATTCGTGATCGAATTTTCGGCTTCGTCCGAATACAACATCACTGTCAAGGAGAAAGAAAAGAAGGAGAGATATCAAGACCTTGAAAGAGAGCTGCAACGACTGTACCCAAAATATTCGGTACAAATAATGGTCCTTGTGATACGTGCTCTCGGAGGTGCGAAACTATCACTGGTTTGTAACCTTAAAGCCATACCCGCGTGCCAAAAATATATCAAGGTACTTGCGATATGGATGCAGAATGATGTCATCCTTGGGTCGCTTCGTGTCCTTCGTGGCTTTAAGGTTACGAACCAGTGATAGTTTCGCACGTTCGAGAGCAACGCTCACAAGGACAATTACTTTAACCAAGTATTTTGGGTACAGTCGTTGGAGCACCCTTTTAAGGTCTTGATATCCTCCTTTTCCTTCTCCTTGGCAGTGATGTTGTAGTCGGCTGGAGCCGAAAATTGATTACGAATATAGTTCATTTCACAAAGTCTTGGAGAATGATGCCAGGTTTCTAGTGTGCAACGGAGACTGCTGTCCGAAAATTTGGCACTTATGGTTTGGACAATTGACTTTATCTCCCTCGAAACGTTCGGTAGGGCAGGGATGCGGCCAACATCGTAAGAGTGACAAAGGCGGTAAGAAAGCACTCTTAGAGCCGCATTATGTATGGAGAGATATGTCGCTTCTGCGTGAGTGGGACGTCCGGATAGTATGTGTTCTAGATACTCAGCGTGTGCATGACACGCTGTGCACCTATCGCTGAGAACTTCTTGACATGATATGCGATCACGGTATACTAAGGTGGAAATAACAGCATTCTGGCATACGAAAATGAAACCCTCTGTACCTGAATTGATTATCTAGATGGAGTCATGCACTTTTCTTACTTCTGACGTTAAAATTCAGGCTAGCGTCTCGGCTGCCTGTTCCGCGGTTTTGTAAAGGAACGCTCCTTTGCCAATGATCTTGTGTTTTCTGACCATTTTTAGGAAAGGATCTCTGTCATTTGCAACTATGTAAGCTGTACTTAAAGAATTCGGTTATGAAGACATTGAAGATTCAGAAGTCCGTGTCCGCCTTGACGGCGTGAGATGTATAATCGCGGAACGGACGAATTGATATGCAAGCTCTTATTCATATGCTTGTTCTTACGTGTGGTGATATCAAGGACCGCAAGCTCGTTTTTCGTCCAGTGAACTACCCCAAACGAGCAGAATAGAACTGGGACGGTAGGCATGTTAGTCGCAGATACCTTGTTCAACGAGGACAGATTTAAAGACCTAATCTGTCGAAGAAGATGCTTGTCTCTGCTTCGGAGAGACGCTTTCACTGATGTTGCGTCCTGAATGTGGCTTTAAGGCAGACCCAGGTGTACTTCTCGACGATATTCAGAGCAAGTTGAAGTTTGCTTTTACCAGATCTTCAGGTCATCCACGCAAAATAAATGAGTGACCTTATGCTCGCCATGATTGGTGTTGCCGCAGAGGTATCTAGGAGAATTTCGTAGTGCAAGAGGTTAGAGCAGAAGTGTGATGCAAAAGAGCAGAGGGCTTATGGTATCGCCCTGAGTGACACCCCTCTGGAAGGTGACGTTTTTCGTTATCACACGATAATTTCCAGACGAGATAGTAACTCTAGTTTTCCAAAGGGGCATCAATCTCTCTATGCATATCACTATGTGTGGATGAGCCATTCAGCTTTTCAACAGACAGATGATAAGTCTATAAGAGGTTGAATCGAAAGCTTTCCGGTAGGCAATCCAGGCCATTGTCAGGATGCGCAGAGGGGCTGCTGCGTCTTTGCAGATGCACCTGTCAATTAGCAGGTTCTCTCATCTCTTTCCACACAGGCTCAATTGTTGGAACAATTCTGTTGTTTAGGACACCGGTAAATATCTTATACAGCGTGTTCAAACAAGTTATTGGCCTGCGATTCTCTGGACTGGACAAGTTGCCTTTTTTCGGTAGGAGTATAGTGCGCCCTAACACCAGCCACTGCGAAACGGGCGTTTGCGACTTTGAATATGAGGTTAATATGCGAGCCAGATGTTGGTGTTTCACCTCTTCGGCAGCGATTGATGGACATTCCTTCTCAGATGTTATGAGGTTTTTGCAAAACTCTTTGAAGCGGATAATAATATCATATTGGGCTACGCTTAATCACGCTCAATCCGTCACAAGTAGAACACGCTTCACATTTTCCGCGTCACTATCGCCCCCCCCCTTCTCGGCCCCTGCGTCTGCATCTGCCCCTGCTTCTACCCTATCTCTGCCCCCCCACCTATCTGGAATGATTTGACTGATGAACTGAACACGAAGCTTACGAAATTTCTCAACTCACTGCATCCGGTTCATTTTTGATCTAAAGCATGATGAGCAAATCACTGCTTATCGAAGGAGGTTAGGATGGCTCACTGTCAGGAATAGACGGCTTTATTTCATTAATGTGTTAACTGTTGTTACACGTACTGTAACGTACCAGAAATCATTCGTAGTATCAGCGATGTCGTTATGGAACTCATTGCCACCTGAGGTAGTAGAGGCGAAAACAGTTGTATACTTTAAGTTTGTTTTTAATTACGAGAAAGTATTATGAAAAAATTATTATAATAAATAGCTTATAATGTTCACATTGTACGAAATTTCATAAAAGGGTGAGCTGCAATCCTATGTTTGTGGTTTTTTATGAGAAAATACTATGTAGGAGTATAAACTAATATTATTGTGTGCGAGAAAGTACTATGACAATCCATATTATATTATAAGAAAGTAGCAAACAGCTTTTGTTATAATAAATATAGTGCCTGAGTTACCTCTAGTACAAAATCTTACGAAAGTGTTAGCTGCAATGTTATGTTCGTTTTTTCGTTTCATTTTCTTTTATGATAAGAAAGTGTAAAGAAGGAGTAGCTTGTGGGGACGACGATTTGTCAAGCTCAGCTTAGAGGGCAGCACCGTGAGTGGAGATATACCTTGTACGCAGGCACAAGGCATTATCTACAGTTTCCTTAGTTTTTTGTTATTTGGAAAGCGATTTGCTTCTTTATTTTCACACCCAATTTCCGCATGCACTCCTGGCATTTCGAAAATAGTGCTTTAAGCTAACACCTCAACGCTGCATTAGAAAGGACTGATATAATTCGAATATCAGATGTTAACACCGTTGGAACAGTCATCTTGTGTATCTCCACGCGCACTAGCGACCCTAACGGCCACAAGTGTCAGTCTCCGTCCCCATTGTAAGAAATTTTACGGACGCATGTGTCAATGTAACATGCACACGAATGTATATTTGTACTTGTTCATGAGCAGCTGGGGAAAGGGTTTCGTCCATCCTTGTAGAGCCCTGCATGCAAGGATAAGGCTGCATACTCGAAGGGTCGCCCGTTATCACAAAGTCACCGTTTAAGACTCCTCACTCAGGTGCTATTCAGCTTCCGGCATGGTTGACATCTTAAAAGAACGAGTTCAATTGAGCGTCCCACAATGAACACCAGGTGCCCTTCGCGGGATGAGCAGTTAGCTATGCTCGTTCCTCCGCATCTCATCGGTCAGTGAACTGAACGATGAGATGCCGAGAGCCCGAACACATTGTTCAGCGGGGACTTCACGGAGTTGCTATCGTATCTTCTCTAAGAGCGTTCTGCGCAGTTTGGTTTCACCGCGCGCATTCCGTTACATTTAGGCTCCGACCCCTGAATGCTGAGTTGATCGCGTATACAATACTATTTCACTAAATCTGCCTCTTCAAGCGAGAGGACTGGGCTAGAAAAGGATGAGAAGGGACCGAACATCTGTTCCTCCACTACCAGTGAAGCAACAGCTGGCCATACCACTTCGACTCTCTCTAGGCCCGCAAACAGTTCCGCCCTCTCGCGCACGAAAAGTTCGCATCCCAGCAGCACGTAATGCATGGTTTCTTCTGCCCCACACGTGCATCCTACGTTATCGGTTAGTTTAAAGCTTTTCAAGTTCGCGTTAAAGTTCCCGTGCACAGTAAGGAACTGGGTTTTGTAGTAATCTAGGGATACCCACTTGGTTTTCGTCCTGACAGGGATTGTCAAAAAATAGGCAAAAGTGCTTCTATCTTTTTCAGACTGGTCCCATGCAGTCTGCCATTAGCGACAGATTTATCATCGTATCTTTTGCCTCGTATCACTATCAATTTCAGTTCGTTTCACTGTGATACATCTAATTCAAACATCTTCTCCCTTCCTGAGACTGTACACCGCAGCTCGTTCCTGGAGAAGATATTTTACCGACATGAGACTGTGCGGTAAGCACGTGTCACGCCAAGGAGCACGTGTCGCTGCATGGAACCAAGCACTGGGAGATCTTCTTCAGTCGCCAGAGGTAACCATCTGCCTGACGCATAAGTGACGATTGGGACGATTTACCCCTGGTAAAGCTGTCGAAAGATGTTATAGCGTATTTCCCATTTGTGACTCGCGACTTTACGTATATTACCCAACAAATGACTTATTTTCGTACTCACGTATTCAGCATGTTCGTTCATTTTTATCTTCTGACTAATGCATACTCCAAGAAGCCTCAACTTTTCCTTCAACTTCATAGATGCTCCGCTAATTTAATTACTGGTGCTTCAAGTTTATTATCTGATGGGTAGCGTTTATTTTTATATCTGTTGCCCTTTTTCTGCCTCGAATTATTATTAAGGTAAATCATCGCGGGTTTTGTCTTAGATAACCATTCGTGTATCGCGTTAACTATTTTTTGACCCTTCTTTTGTAGTGCTTCTGTTGACTCCCTAGTTATTACATCCATTAAGTCTGTCAAAGGTGATCTCCATAGCACACGGCCCGAGGACTGATAATTGCGGACAGCTGCAGGACGCCCACTTAGGAATCTCACCTCCATCCCATAAGATAAGCATGCACCTATCCGTAAAGTAACTCTTGAGTATCCCAAAGACATTCGCAGGGCACCTTCTTTTCTTCAGACCCTGGAGTACTACGGAGTAAGCGTTTTTCTTTGGACTTCAAAAAAGTGTGTGGGTATTGTAATGAGAATGTGTTTCATAAGGCCGATAGAGCCTTAAGTAAAAAAAGATCACGTGCGTCCTAAACTACGATCCAAGACAGATTTATGTGTAAAAATCTTTGGTTAACGTTAACTTATTTTCTCTTATGTAATGTAGTGCAAAAGTTTCTGCACATCTATTTTCCAATACGTTGAACAAGCACGCTAGTTTTAATAATAATAAGCTGTAGATTTTGTCTCAATTATTGCATAAAAGGTGATAAAAGTACTCTTTTTATGGGCATAAATGAAATCCGGTATGTGTTAATTTTATTAGAAGTTGTTTGAAAAAACTTCAAATGTTAATGTTTCCGGAAAATATCAATAATTTCGGAAATAATCATTTTTTTATTATTTTTAGGCTTATTTTAAAGATAATTTTCTGCAAGTCTGTTAAAATACTGTTCTATTAATTTGTTTTAATTCAGTTATGAAAACCTGACATTATATCAATATTGCGAAGTTCTTTAAATTAATCAGTGTGCTGAATGTAAACTTACAAATTGTCATTGTTCAATTTTTTCAATTTTTAAATGACATTTTTCAATTTAGATTTCTCAAGAAACAACTTATAATCGCTAAATTGTACTGTTCTTAGGTTAAAATTGTTTGAAAATGATATAATTTTGAACAGTCACAAATTTCTTGATTGCTTGTTCAAATTATTTTAGTTCTTAAAACGCAGTCTCTTCCAGTAGCTTTGTTTAAAAAATACTGATGCGGGCCGATAAGATTTCCCTGAAAGAACTCTGGAGACGATTTTGAACACTTAAAAAATTTAATAATTCATTCTTCAAACTATTTTATTTCCTAAAACGCATTCTCTCCTTTGCCTGCTTAGTCAAGCTTTATTTATAAAATACCGATGCAGACCGATATGAATTCTCTGAAGGAACACATTGTGTCGCACTTATGTGACGCATCTACATTTAGAATTAGGCTAATTATATTTCATAAAGAAGAAGAATAAAAATTGAACTTTCATTATGGAAAATTCATTATTATGACACTTATCATTATTATTACACAT
The DNA here is from genome assembly GCA_932195095.1 of Andricus curvator. Classification (NCBI taxonomy): domain Eukaryota; kingdom Metazoa; phylum Arthropoda; class Insecta; order Hymenoptera; family Cynipidae; genus Andricus; species Andricus curvator. The sequence goes on along the minus strand of CAKNYM010047107.1, from coordinate 26,311 downwards.
CTATAAGTACTCAAAACTTACAATAAAAATATTGAAAATTGTTTCTTTTTTTCAAATTATATACAGCATATGTTCCTCCTGTTAGACTCGAAATACTTGGCGAGAATTATTTAATTTTCAATCGATAAATTACGAGTTTCCAAGTATTTTGTAAATAATTTACAATTGTTTAAACAATTATTATTCGTTTAAAAAATATATTTATCTCTGTAAGTCGTGGAAAATTATTATTTTCGAGATATAAATTCCAGAGAATAATAACATGTAACAATTTGAGGGAGAAAAGATTGTTTAAACAAGGGCTCCTTTCGGTGGGTGAAGAGAAGTAAGCCTCCGGCCTGTGATATAAGACACAACGCGTGTGTCAGAGGCTTGCGTTACACTTTCCAGCCATAGTTTCATTTGAATCAGGCGCGACTCCCCATATCGAGTTCTAAGATGTTTACACATCAATAAACTTCCTTTTTAATCTAAAAAAGAAAAAAAAACAAATTTAACAATCACTTAAAACGTAGAGGTTTTGTCTATGTTATCATATTTGCAAGTAAATTTGTTCTTTTTATCTAAGCCGAGCACGATGTGCGAAAACCGAAGAAATCCGAGCGCGAAGCGCGAGGCACAAGTATCCGAGCGCGAAGCGCGAGATACAACAACCGCGCGCCTTAGGCGCGCTCAAACTTGCGTGTGTAGTGAGCGGCGCGCGATGAGAAAAATGAAAAAAAAATTCAATTTGCTTTTCTCTTCTCAAAGTATAAAAGATAATCAAACTCAGAGAAGTATTAAGTGCAATGAAAAATCAATTCGTGAATCCAAAATATCAATTTTCAACCCACAATCACATACTTAAATTTATTTACCTTCCTCCACTTTCGTGCAGCGTAATAGCCTTCAGGTGATGCTACAACTAGTTTTTGAGCTTGCGAAAGTTTGCTGTAAATTCTGAACAGTAAACGATAAAGGGCTTCCTTCACTCTGCTTAATATCAACCAGTCTCTAAGCACAATAGCACCATTCCTTAGCTTCTTCCTAAAAATAGAGGTCGATAGCTCACCACCTATACAATGTTTTGGAAAGCTCTGAGGTAAAGTTACGTGCGACTTTTTGATGTCAGTGTCAGTGTTAAAAATGGGTGATCCCATGTCAAAGTATGATTTAATAATCGGGGGTTATAAAGGTAAGAGTCGAGCAGAAGGAGGTGCAGTTAAATTATAACTGGCACTATCCTTGAAAGCTGTTTCTAAGAGATTGAGGCTGCCAAAGTTATCGCCAATAGCGTGAGCAGTGCCTTCATGAGAAGAAGAAGGTGTAGTAAATTTATCACTGGCATCATCCTTGAAAACTGTTTCTAAGAGAGTAAGACTAAAATAGTGGATAGTGTCTTCATGAGGTACCGAAGGACTTGTGGTTGAAGAAAGCCCTGATGAAGCTTCAGCTTCAGAAATAGAAAACTTTAAAAATTTGTTCAAAGGAAGTAGTCCTTTTAATGCCTCCTTTCCGCAGTCTCCTTTTTCCTTCCTCTTCTGTGACCCCGATTTATTTTTGTAGCTCACTTTTAGCAAACTACGACGTATTTCACGCAAAAATACACAAAAACCCATTTTAGTTCACTATATAACATTGAAGCCAGCTTCTCATGAGGAAAGCATACCGAAAACTTAATGATGAATCGCTGATCTCGTAAGACTAACCTGGCTATAGAATTCATAACATATCTGCTATCGCTTACTTGTCTATAAAAGTCCTTTGCGACTCAAGTGTCTAGGCTAAGAATGATCCTCGATGATGTTCGATATTCATTCTGTTTACAACAGTGGTCGGCAAACTACTGCCGCGCGGCAGCCTTAGCTGCCGTGGCGGGTCGAGTCAAAATCTCGTGGCATTACCTGCTGCCGATATAAAAGTCCAACCCGCCACGGATGCTTCTTTTGTTAAGCGGTTCGAGTAACGGGGATTAAAATTCAAAACTAAAAATTCTTAAATTTCAAAATTAGCAATTTGAAAATTTGAAATTCGAAATCTGTGGATTTTTGCGTTCAAAAAGAATCCAAGAAACGTCTCAAAACCCAAAAATTCAATTAACAATAACACTTTTAGTTTACATTCAATTTTCATTATTAGAAACGTTTTAATTTCCAAAATTAGCGTAGAATGGCATTGTATAAGCTTATAAAATTCTTTTAATATTCGATCTTCTTATACAGAAAATATAAAATTACTTTCCATACAGGAATATGAAAAAAAAAATATTTTTAGTTAAAAAATGAGGAATTTGAAACAAGAACATTTAAAATTTGTTATTTGTACTTATTTTTGTATTTAAACTTTGAAATCCAAACTCTGTGCTTTTTATGATTGCAAGTACCTGCAATTAATAATAGGATTGATCCGATAGGGCGAAAATGGAAAAAAGGAGAGAATTATTTTACAATGACCCAATGAGAAACGAAGTCAGTCACTGAGTCACTCACCTAGTTCTTAATTAATTGCAATATTTGAACTTATACTTTAAACCTGAATTAGTTAAAAATTGCTAAATAAAATATAAAATGAGTCAGTGATTCAGTCACCTAGTATTTAATTAATTATTATTTAAACTGCCATTTGTTAAATTTTCTTAAAAATTTAATATTTAGAGAGTATGATTGGTCCGAAAGGGTCCAATTAGGAAAAGGCAGGAGATGGGTAATGTAACAGCAACGTAAGCGAAATGTTGCGACTCATGATTGGTTCCAAATTGTCAAATTGGGGAAAAGGTGGGAAAGGAGGACATAAACTTACGTATTCAGAATATTAATGAAGAAAGCATCAGTTTTCTCAGCGATTTGAGGCAGACAGTAGTGAAAATTTTTATCGGTGTTCGAATCGGGGATATGCGTGATTACTTGCGCTAAGGGTTTCGGTTAGTAGTTAATACTCCGCAGTGTATTATTTGCTACAAATTTCTTTCCGCGAATTCGAAATGTCCTTCGAAATTGAATCGCCACCGAGTAAATGAATCCAGACATTAAGAAATTAGTTAGCGCAAAACAGGGACATCCCTCGCATTAATTTCGTATGTGACGCATTTGATCTCTTTTTACCTTTCAGTTTTAGATTCGAAATGCTTCATATTTTTCAATATTTGTGTCTGAATTTTCTTTTGTTACTTGTTTTCAGGTTTTTTAAATTCCCTTTTTATTAACGGAGAGGCAGTAGAGCTGCAGGTAAATATTATATATAATAAGTTGATTTTATTATATATGAAACTTACCAGCATGGTTGTGTCTCACGAGAGAGAGCGAAGGAAGGGGCTCTCTCACATTAAACTCTTGAGGGGATTTATTATATAAATTTGTAATAAAAAAAAAATAATTCAAACGAAACAACTCATTTGCAGTTGCTTCATTTGTAATTTTTCAAAAAATTATGTTTTATCTTTCTAAGAAAAAGTTTAATCTTTTCCTCTATTTATTTTCAGGTTTTATTTCATTTTTAAATTCAATTTGTAATAAGGGAGAAACAGTAGAGCTGCAGGTGAATATTATATATAATAATTTGATTTTATTATGTATGAAATTTACCAGCATGTTTGTGTCTCACGAGAGAGAGCGAAGGAAGGGGCTCTCTTACTTTCAAATATTAGTCTGAAAAAATGAACAGAAGAATAGCGCACTTCAATAAATTGGATTTATTGATAATATTAGTCAATTTTTTAATTAGTTTAAAATTAACCGTTAATATCATTTTTAATATTTCAAAACATTGACTTTTAACTTCCCAAGAACAACTTTAGATGTGTGTAATCGCAAAAAAGTCACAGGTTCCGAATTTAAAACTTTTAAATCGCTAATATAAGAATTTAAAAAAAATGGATTGCTAACTTTTTATTCCCATTGAGTACTCCGTCTCACAATGAACCCCGGTCGAGAAAAGCTAATACAACCGAACCCTACGCAGGAGAACCATAGCGTTGACGAACAAAGCCCGGCAGGCGAAAAAAATTTCTTGGGCCAACCCTGCCCTGACCTGAAAAGCGAGCAAAAAGTTTGCCGACCATTGGTTTACAAGACGATACTTACTTATACCATAGTAAACAGAAACGCCAGCAATTTTCAAGAAAAACGTCACTATATTCTGGCTAGATGTAAAAACCGGAGAATACTTAATCAAATTAATGCAAATAATTTATGGTGGATTTGGAAATAATTTAGAATTAAAGTTTTAAAAGACTCATTAAGCCTAACTAAAATATCTAAATTGCTGGTGATCAAAAATAAAAAAATTCAAATTTCAGGACTGCAGAACCCTTGTAGGGTCAGGTCCCAGGAATTTATCCCCACCTGCCCCCTCCCCCTTTACACTTGGGGACCCTGTTCCGAACTGTCGGCCAGGAAAAAAGTATCTGCAATGAACATGCTTGCCGTCCCGGTAGTACTCTATTAATTTGGAATGGTTCCATGGACGAAGGACGAGCTCAGACCCCTCGATATTGGGTCACGGAAGGTTATGCACATGAACAAAAGAATGCACCTCCAGTCATCTGTTCCGCGACTTTACATTTCGCGCCGTCAAGATGGTCGCGGAATACTGAATCTCAAATGTCTTTACAACAGGATTATTCTGGGTACAGCACATATAGTAGCAAATGGACGAGTCCAAACACAAAGAAGTGGGCAAAAGAGTGTTTCTGTACTAAGGAGCGGGGGGAAAAACTTCCACGAACAGCTCTTCAGCAAGAAGATACACGGCCTTTTCCACAGAAATGTGAAGGATCACAAAAATAATTTTGGACAAACCCCTAACCCTTTCCAACGTCTATTTGGGGCGTGATGGCACTACGGTGATGGGTCACAAAAATAATATTATTCAAACCTTCACCCCTTTCCAACGTCTCGTGGGGACGAGATAGCACCACTGTGACGGTTCACAGAAAAAATGTTGGTCAGACCCCTACTATTTTTTTTAATTTCGTAGGGGTCGAATGGTGCACCTGTGACTGGTTTGAGAAATAATATTGGTTAAACCCCTACCTCTTTCCAACGTCTTGTGGGGGCGTGATTGCACTAGTGTGACGGTTTGTTCACAGAAATAATTTTGGTCAGACACCTACTCCTTTTTAAAATCTCGCGAGGGTGGAATGGTGCCCATGCGACTGGGCACAGAAATAATGTTAGTCAAACTCCTGCCACTTTCCAACATTTTGTTGGGGTGGATTGTTGCCCCTGTGAATGGTCACAGAAATTATGTTGCTTAAACCTCTACCCCTTTTCAACGTCTCGTGGGGCGGGAAGCGCCCCCCCCCCCCCCCCAATTGACTGGTCATAGAAACAAAGTTGACCCAACTCATACCACTTTCGAACATCTCGTGGGGACGGAAGGGCCCCCCTGTGACTGGTCACAGAAATAACGTTGGCCCAACATCTCGTGGAAGCAGAAAGGCACCTCTGACTGTTTACAGAAATAATGTTCGTCAAACCTCTAACCCCTGCAATCAATTCGCAAGGCGGGATGGCACCCATGCGACTAGTCACGAATATAATTTTGAACAAAACTCTACCATTTTCTACCGTCTCGTGGCCGGGAAGGACCCCGTGCAATTGGTCACAGAAATAATGTTAGTCAAACTTCTGAAACTTTCCAACATATTGTGAAGGCGAACAGGCCTTCGAATATTTTCAGAAATAATGTTTTCTATGCCCCTACTCCTTTCCAAAATCTCGTGGCAGCGGGACAGTGCCTCCGTGACTGGTCAGATAAATAATGTTAGTCAAACAACCACACCTTTCCAACATCTTGCAGGGGCGGGATGGTAACCCTGTGACTATTCAGAGAAACTATTTTGGACAAACCCCTACCTCTTTCCAATCTCTCGCGGGTGCGTGATGGCACTACAGTGATTGTTCACAGAAATAATGTTGGTGGAACCCCTACCTCTTTTGAACATTTCGTGGAGGCGGGATGGCACCACTGTGACAGGTCACAGTAAAAATTTTGGTCAAACCCCTACCCTATCCAACATCTTGTGGGAGCGGAAAGATACCTATGTAACTGTGGACAGAGATAATGTCGGTAAAACCCCTCACCCTTTCAAACATTTCGTAGTGCGAGATAACATCCCTGTAACTAGTCAGAAAAATAGTTTCTATCAAACTTCTACCCCTCTCCAACGTGTCTTGGGAGCGTGATGGCACTATTGTGATTGGTCACAGAAACAATTTGGTAAGACCCATACCAATTTCTAAAGTCTCGTGGGATGGAACGAACCTCATGTGACTGGTCACAGATTTAATTTTAGTCAAACTCCTGCAACTTTTCAACATCTTGCGAAGGCGTGAAGGCCTTTGACGATTCATAGAAATAATGTTGTTTACGCCCTTACTCCTTTTCAAAAATCTCGTGTGGGCAAAATGGCACCCCTTGTGATGGTCACGGAATACTGAATATCGAATGTCTTTACAACAGGATTATTCTGGGTACAGCACATATAGTCGCAAATGGATGAGACCCTCTTCTTAAAATGGTCAGGAAGCAGAAAGAAGTGGGAAACGGAGCGTTTTTGTACAAAGCAGCGGAGGAGGCTGCTGAAACACTTGGACTTGAGTTCACTCCTAAAGGCTCGGATCCAGAAAGCACAGAAGAAAAATCTCCGCAAACAGCTCATCAACAAGAGGATGCACGGCATCTTCCACAAAAATGTGAAGAATCAGTCGATGTCGTATCATTTCACCTTTAGCATACAGTCGTCACATTTTTGACTAAGATATTCCCGATGATAGCTGCAGGGCGTGTTATGCACACCCCGAGCCCCTAGGACACACACTATCTAGTTGTCTCACTCATGCGAGAACGACATACATCCAAAGGCACTACGCAGCACTGAGAGTGCTTTATTACCACTTCTGTCACTCTTACGGCATTAGCCCTGATACCGCTTCGCCAAACGCTCTTAGGGAAATAGAGTCAATTGTCGAAAATGAAAAGTACTGCATATACTGGAACTTAATATTCTCGACAATTGTTTCTGTCGCACATTCGATGCCGGACAAAGTTCTCCTCGACCTCGAGAAACGAACCATGTTCATTATCGAATTTTCGACACCAGCAGACCAGAAAATCACAGGCATAGAGAATGAAAAAAAAGAGAGGTATATAGTATATTACACAGCAAGGAGAAGAGCACCATCTTTTCATGATGAAGGCAGTGTTTTCGGAACAAGTGATAGGCTTGGGCCTTCAGCCTCGCCCATCACTTTACAAAAACATTGCCCGAGCCATGAATACGGATCTCCTTCATGGCATGCACTATATTTTTTTGTAGAGAAGTGCAAAATGTGAAGCGTGTTCCAGTGGTGGGGGATTGAAAGTGATCTTTCTTTTCGAGTCGACGCAACCAAGCGCACTTGATACCTGCTATATAATGTTGGACCTCATACCCTAACACCTCTGTTCTACTACGAGAAAAGAACCATGTTCATTATCGAATTTTCAGCACCAGCTGACAAAAGCATTACAGCCAATGAGAATAAAGAAAAGATATATATATA
>CAKNYM010047107.1:0-18688 GCA_932195095.1 Andricus curvator | reverse complement strand
ATATATATATATATATATATATATATATATATATATATATATATACCTTATAAGTCAGTTGTTAGGGTTATACCCGGAATATTCTGTGAAGCTAGTCGTCCTGTTTACGTTGCTCTAGGACGTGCCAAGCTTTCACTGATTAATAGCCTGAAAAGCATACCTGCGTGTCAACGAAATGCTAAAACACAAGCATGGAAAATGCAGAAGGCGGTCGTCCTTTGGTCACTTCATGTCCTCGAGGTGGACGAGACTTTTGCCAGATCTTCGTGCTGAGTCCATCGCAAACTGTAACCACTTACATCACCGTCGTGAGATGTGGATACAGCCGAATCGCTACCGCGATCTCCCCGGGAGCGGGTGCAATTTTGTAGAATGGCACCCACTCCCAGTGAAATCCCGCGGTTGTCAGTTAGAATATAAAGTGACAGCAAATATGTTAATATAATTTGAGAGGCAGAAATACAGAAGAGAAAATTTAAAAAGATCAATTAAAAATAAATTATAAAACGATAGTAGTAATTCAACAATTCAAAAGAAAATTATCAAATAGAAATTAAAAAGCGCTAATGAATCGATGCCACTTATAATATCCCTCGCTGAAAAATAAATAAAAATTGCTGAAGGCAGTTACACTTCAACTCGTTGTGCAATTTAATTTTCAAAAACCTGAAAATATAAATTGGACATTCCAACTGAAGAACCAGACTTACATTTCTGTGGTAAGATCATTTATTATTTTATATTCTCACACGTGGAGTCGCTATCACAAAGGATCAAAGGTGGATTCCAACTTTTCAAATTTACCGCTTATTTTGGATCACGTAAATTCGTATACACCTGAATGTAATACATTCCCAACTTTGGCAGAGAAGCTCTTAAGGGGATTAAAATGACTCGTGTTTTCGCCACATCCAAAATAGGTCTACGAGGATTCATGGTTTAATTTAATATTCAAACCACATAATCTAAAGGCAATTTTACTCCCGGGACCAAAACGATTTTTTCTAAAAATGTTTTTTTTTTTTTGTAATTGAAAATCGAGAATCTTTTTGCGTCTGTAAGATACAACGCGGTAGCTAACAATGTATGCCGGGCTGCAGTCACCCGGTTAGTATTAAGTTGCATACTATCTTGAACTACTGACTTTTCGTCACGTAGAGTTATATAATATAATATAATAATATAAGATAACAAAATGATAAAAATAAATAATAATAACATGTAATGATAGTTTTACGAAAATAGTTATATATAATATCCTCCTTTTTGGCGGTGAGAAAGTTTGTTTTCTTACCATCAAAGCAACTTACAGTGTTTGAAATAATAAAATAATAAATAATAATGAATTGTTGCTCTAAAAGTAGTAGCTCTAAAAAAGTATCCAGAGGTGAAACTTTCATCTCCAACTGTGCCGTCTGCCGCGTCAGGTTATCCGCGGCTAGAGACCGGACTCCAAAAAACAGTGTTGCATGAAGTCTCTCGCGTAAATTTCCCGCTCGTGCTTACCTTTTGGGATAGAAGAAGCAGGAGTGGATGACGTACACGTTCCAGTTGCGTCGGGATTGGTTGCTTTAAGAAACCATGATCGTAGCTTCTGGAGCCTACAACTTCTCATAATGAATTGAAAAAGTAGATATTCATCAAATATTTCTGAAGCATTTCTGGAAAATGTGGGTATGTTTATTTTTGAAAAATGTTCTTTTATAAGGCTGTATCGGTCAGAAGCAATAACATGAAAATTCAATTTCCTCAACACTAGATAATGAAAAACTCACCATCATGAGTACTTAATGCGCTGCCAATTTGAATACCAGATGGGAGCGACCACAACTTCTACTGACGGGATGGCCTTTCGCCAGAACTTTGTAGTGAATTTCCAGGAAATTAGGACAGTAACTCAAAACGACCTTAAATAACGAAGGCGTCAGATAATAGACTGACTGAAAAACATTTTTCTGGTCAATTAAGATCCATTAGGCAGCGCCACCTTATATCCGAGGTCGAAATAAGTAACATCGAAAAACAGGTGCAACGACAACTAGCAGCACCTGTAGCGCACCCCGCACATGCAGTGGAAGAGAAGTTTCGTATACTTGTGATACGAGACACTATGGACGAGCGGGGGCGGGATCTGGGAGATGTAGCAGGGCGACTGTCTCATGGTCAACAATCCTTAGGCTTACAGCCGCCGGAGCCTGCCCCTGCTCCTGCTGAACTCATTGAAAAGTTCAATGAGGAGAGCCTGCGTCTCATGATGTGCTTCGCTGATGCCATCCTAGAGTTCGCAAATCAAGAACCATCAATGAGAAACAATCTGCCGAAATTAAGAGTCAACAAGGACCTTCTCAGGTTAGTTGGTAGCTTGAACACCGAGTCACTACCTCTATTCCTGCAGCAGGTTATGAGCTTGCTGCAGGTGCAGACTCTTGCATATTGCGCTACGGTCACGTGTACCAGGATGAAGAGCATAAATCTCAGAGACCAGGATACTAACAACTATGCACCAAGAAAGGTTTCAAACCCTCCATGGAAGTTTCGACTTTAAGGCAAGGTTAGTAAAATAAGAGGAAAGCTGGGACGATTGTGCCAATTTCGAAAGGACAGTCGGTCTCAGAGACTAACACGCCACGTGGAGGAGATCCTTCGTCCACATTACATCAGTTCAAGAACTTTTTACGAACCTGGACGAAGTTATTAACTATCTTAAACAGAGGCTCATGGTCCTGTCAGCGCGCCTTCGACGATTCAAGAAAGCAACAGCGTGAAGAAATGTCAATAGGATTTTTTTTGCGAAGGAAAAACATTTCTATCGCGGACTTGCAGATGACAAAAACAAAACTCAAAATTATTGTAAATCACCTAGGGCCGAGGAAATGGCCAGATATTGGTCGAGCATTTGAGGTACTGATAGGTTAATTCATCTGGACACGACGTGGCTCAGTCTAGAAGAGAACAGAGTTGCACGGATGCCTGGGATGAATAGTCTATCCATCTCAGCCTCCGATGTAACTCGTATCCTGAAGAGGGCTAAAAACTGAAAATCACCGGGGGTAGATGGGGTGCACAGCTTTTGGTACAAATACCTAGAGGTCCTGCATTCCCGCCCATGCTGGGGCCCTTCAAAACATCCTGGAAACCCAGATCACTTGCCCTCTTTTATGACGAAGGGCATAACGTATATGATACCCAAAAAGGTAGATGCTAGTAGTCCTAGTGATTACCGACCAATCACCTGCCTCTCGACCCTCTATAAGTATCTCGCGGCTATCATTTCTCACTTTGTCTATAAACATTGTAACGAGAACAGCGTCCTCTCCAAAGAACAAAAAGGTTGCTGTCAAGGCTCCCGTGGTTGCATGGACCAAGTCGCGATTGACAGTGTGGTTGTGTTGCATGCAGAACACCGCCAACACAATTTGTACATGGCTTACATTGAATACCAGCAGGTGTTTCCCTCAATACCCCACGATTATTTATTTGAGGTCCTTAAGTCATATAAGATCTGTCCATGCGTCATCCAATTTCGGGATCACAATATGCACACGTGGTACAGAAGGATTACATGTTTTAGTCGTGGGGTGATGAGGGATACCCGGTCCTTGCCCATTAAAAGAGGAATCTTCCAAGGTGATTCATTTAGCGCACTATGTTTTTGTTTAGCATTGAACCCACTAAGCTTGACACTCAGCAACACGTTCTATGGGTTCAAAATTGAGATGGGAGTGGCTGAGTCCCAACACACTCACCTCCTGTACATGGACGACATTAAGGTTTATGCAAGCTCAGAGTGGAAACTGAACAGCCCACTTAACATATTGCTGCAGTTGTCCTATGACATGAGGATGTCTCTGAGTTTGGACAAATGCAGAAAGATGCATTCGTCCCGTGGAGAAATAAATACTCCACTGATACTGGACTTCTGCGCTCTAATTGAGGCGATGGCTGATGAAGAATCGTACAGGCACTTTGGCATATTGCAGGCGAGGGGTCCGCTCCACTCTGCAACTAAAAAGGGACTTGAGACTGCTTTTTCGGGTCACCTTAGTCTGATTCTGGCGTCTGGCCTAACGTCTGACTTAACGGAATCATCCGCGTGGAAATGTTTGAACACCGAATGCACCATGAAAGGACAGCTGTAGAGAGAATAGTTTTGACATGCAAGCTTGGAGACAGGGGGATCTTGGATGTTCGTCGATAGTGCGACTCTCAGCTTACGCAATCGCGCGAATATTCCCAAAACAGGACTACTATCTCACTCTACGACTGCAGCTGTAGATTTGACCTGTATACCCCTTGAAACTTCCAGCTGTTGATTTCCAGAACATCGGAGTTTTAATCGTGTTTAACTAAAAACCCTAACTTGATTTTGGAAAAAACGAATCCCTAACCATGAATTCTTAACTCTTACTACTCTATGTTGCTTCCTGTCAAGCCTCTTCCAATAAGGGTGTCAATTGAGGGGAGAAGAACCGTTTACAGAACTTTAAGTTGAAAACTGCAACGTTACAGTATAATATGCGCAAAGGAATGAAAAGTAAGACATAAAGAATAGAAATATTCATTCGTATCTTTCTTTCCGCACTCCGTTCTACTCTACTGTACGATGTCACTCCAACCTTAACGCACCTGGAAACAAAATAGTTAATATATTTTGAACAAAAGAACCGATTTTTATGAAACTTAGAATATTTAGGGAATATGGGACATTTCAAAAACTAAGAAACGGTCGAACATAATACATTTTCAAATTCGTAAGGAAAAGTGAGACCTTGCCATCATATTCTGAAATGAATGAAACCAATATTTCATTTCAACAGGAATAATTGCAAAATGAAAAGCCATCTCAGAGGAATTCCTTATTGATCAAATTAATGACTCTCTCACGCTGAAAGCAGATCATTCACACCATTCCATTTCACCATTCAAAAATGTCTTACCTAGCAAAATTCCCTTCTAAAAAAAATTGGCAGCGCAACTACGACGAGCATCGATCAAGAATGATCACGGCAGTTCAGCGAGCTTCATAACCCGAATAAGTAGTCTCGAAAAGGGTCACTTCCTCGGGACACTTCTGACGCCGGTCCGAGTTGAAATACACCGGTATCTCGTGTTGCCCTTTACGGCATTCTTCCCAAATCTATATTTGTGAGCCCATTAAAGATATAACTAAAAGAGGGGTAAATGGGTAAAGAAATAATCATTTATCATCACTAGGGCGTGTTTGAATACCCAGAAATGTAGAAGAAAAGGACGTCAAAATATTTGTAATCCCTCTTTCAACGGTGTGCAAAACCCCGAAATTCGAGCGAAGGCCGCTTCTCGGTATAAAGTTCAGACTGCGCCGCGAAAAAATTAATTACCAGAGAGAACCACGAATGAATCAGATATCTTATCGCATCTTGAAACGATAAGGAATTCCATCCAAAAAAGTCGTATCTAGAGATACAAAGAAAGACGAAAGGAAATAAAGCAATTTAAAAATACTCTTTTATTTCTGGTCAAAAAGGGGCCACTGAAGTTTTTCTTTGTAAATACAAAAAGATACGCTAAAAAGTGGAAGTGAAGGTGCTCGTTCGCTGACGTGTTGTGCAGAGTGCGTGTGTGCGAGCCCCTTGAGAACTCGAATTGTCCTTTGTTGAGGACAATGAAATGAACAAAAAAGAAAGGAAATTTATATTTCGGCCCACATGAAAGGAATGACCTCCGAAAACCAAATTTGGATTGCGTTCCTTACATTCGGTAGTATTACTATTTGAAGGTACATCGATTACGGGGTGAATAAATGTATCGCTCCAATTTGCTTCATCCTCAACAAATGTATTAGCTCAGCAACATAAAACAAATATGTGCTAAATCTTTTTGTTTTGTTTTAAACGAAAGAATATATAATCATACCTGTACTTTTAAGAACATGGCTTGTATTGTGTGAATATTCAGGGGGTTGGCAGAATAAATGCATGTATCCTGTTATGTGAAATTGAGTTTTTTTTTTGAGAACATCAAACAATCAATTGTTTATTTCAATAGTTGAAATTTGGAATATGAAAAGAACTTCCACTGACCGAATCATAAGTTATGCCTCTCGATTAACAAATTTAGCAAGATTCAAATATTACTATCTATAGCCGATTAGCCAAGATATTATGTGAAATAAGGAATTTTTGTTTCTAGCTGAAACAAAAATTCTTCTGACATTCTTTTCAGCCATTTGGCCGAGAGAATGCTTATTATTTTGTTTTTAACTCTTAACCAACGTATTGAATTCATAATATGTTAAAGCATTGTAGTTACTAGTGCGTGTTAAAATGATTATTATTATTTTTATTTATTATTATTTATTTATTTATTATTTCAGCCGATTGGCCGAAGTGACAATCTTGGAAGGCACGTTTGGTACTCTCAATGTCATTTGGGTTCTTTTTGCTGTTTTGAAAGAAACCAGACCGACAAAGTGGCACATGCCGTTTGAAATAATTCGGTCAGTGACTGGCCTATCAAACGTTGATAAATGAAACTCTCGCGAAATTAAAAATCGAGGAAGCTCCTTAGGAAGACAATGTCAAGTCAAACTGAATTTCTTTCAGTATAAGCAAATCTCGGTTCCGGGTTAGGTCGTAAGAAGCTGAAAAACGAGAAACAGTTGCAAGACTTTACCGAAGACCTTCTCGATGGGGCAGAAGCTTTCTGTCAGATAAACCCAAGAAAAAAAATAATAGCTATGGACCTCGCATGATGTCAATCCTCACTTGGCTGTAGCTGGGAAAAGAGGTTACTTAAAATTAGGAAGCAAGATCGACTAAGATGAAATACTAGTCTTTCGGTTCCTAATAATTTTGATGATCAGGTCTTATCTACAACTCAGGAAACAGAAAAATCTTTTGAAGAATTAGCAGCGGAATTCAAGGACTTGCTAAAGCAAGCAGAAGAGCTAGTAAGATCTTTTATTTTACATAAGTCGAGCAGAAATTAGGAATGATCGAAATCTTAACGGATTATTAGAAGAAATTAATTTTGTCAAAAGAAAAAGAAATATCACCATTTCTTAAGAAATCGAAAAGCATCATTTTTGAAAATAATAATCCGATATGGTAACGCTATCCTATGTATCCATCCTCCATTTGGACAAAGAAAAACTAGCTGATTTAAATTTTAAACTATTCATTTATTTTGGCATCTCACCCTATCGCACGCTCAGCGGACGGGTTGAAGGCATTTTTTTCAAAAATCCTATAAAAGACTTTTGAATAAAAATCAGAGGCACGAGAATTTTATTTTTGTTTTGTTTAAAAAATCAAGTTCATGAGTCTCATCCGTGCCGACTCAAAACTGATTGATTGATTTTCTTTTATAATAAAAAGGAAAGCTATATTCTTAAAATGTCTAGAGAGATCATTAAAAATCTCTTGCAACTCTCTCGCGCTACCTTGAGCAAGAAAAGCAGGGTTTTGAGTTTTCCTTTATTCCTCATGTTTAAGACTAAAGATAATCCCTTCCCAGGGTTCCTTCAAAATTATTACTAAAACAGGAAAATGCTGACAAAAATCTAATCTAAAGTTAAATCAGAAATCAATATCCTCGTGTTCGATCATTTTTAATAATCTGGTCAAGCCTGTAAAAAATCGGTTTCTACTCTTTTGTTGAAACCATCTGTCCGATATCCTATCGTACAACACGAAGGGTTCAAAGCAATAGAAACCAAGATAGAAGTAGTAACTATTGACCCTCCCTTAGGAGAGAAAAACTAACGTGCGGACAGTAGACGTTACCGACTATCAGAAAAAATTAACTGTCGGTGGATCTATAAGAAAACACGCTTGTTTTGTGCTGAAACTAAAAACTTGAAGGACCTAGCACACGCTGAATGTTTGTAATTCTTCGAAGGAACCATCATCATCGATCAGTATGTCTCAATCAGACAATAATACGAATAACATGCATCCAACTAACGAAGAGGGATCTAAAATACTCGATCCAAATCGAAGTATAGTAAATGACATAAGTGAAGAAAAGCCTAACTTGTTCGCATTCAACCCTGGCCCTAATCTCGACTCTAGCACCTAAAGAAACGTTCCGCTTTAAGCAAAATGTACTAGTGGTATTTCGAAGCAATCGTGAATCTCCGCATGACGCAGACTGGAAAGGTTAGCGATTATTATGATCAAGTCCAAGGACTGATCAGTGGAGCAAGACGTACTTTGGACGAAAAGTATGACACTTGGTATGGACAAGAAAAAGCAAGCACCATTATGTTAAAACATATTACCGACTGTGCCCTCAACGCATTCATTATAGGACTCCCTGAAGAAATGTCAAAGTTCGTGGACACCAGAAAGCCAAAAGATTTAAGTGAAGCTTTGGAATATGCTCTGCACATAGAAGAGAGGCAAGATTATGTAAATAAGTCAAAAGATATGGCCTTAACATTTTACAATTCTAGAAAGGACGACGACACCAGTGGAAGTCGCCCACCCAGTCCTTCCTCTGAACAGATGAACGCTATGGATAGGCAAGAAAAGGAAAATTTCAAGGGAAATCCTAAATCCTCGACCCTTGAACAAGGCCCAATGCAGATGATACCTAGTAACCTCTTTTCACCCCCAAGTATGCACAAATACTGCAGCAGTATTATGGAAATTTGCTAAAGTACCTAGGTGCACAACAACCTTTTCTGATGCCACAACAACCACTTCCAGTGCGATGATGTCGTAGGTAGAAAATTAGAAGCATGGTGTAGTTTGGAGTTTGTCTTTTACGGCTGTTATCCTTACACCGCAGCCGCGACGGTTGGAAGTGACAACAGTCGCCTCTGGATGCTTTCTTAGAGCTACCATCTGCCACTTCACAGGTTTTTAGTCACTTGCTTCCTGATGGTCTAGAAAATTTCTTACAATGTGTCAGGTGTTTAATAAAACCGCCTTCTGAGCTGCTGCCACTACCCTACTGACTCCTGAATGTTCAAGATGTTCAGTGCATCTCGTAAATCACAATCGGATGAATAGATTCAGGTTTCACATTCCTCCATATTGCCTTTACTTCATGCCTTAGTTCGCTATAGTTATGGATCTTGGTTATATAGTTTGCCTGCAAATTCCGGTTAAGTGGACAAGCAATGTCGATGATGTAGACTCTTCAACCTTTTTTTTCTCGCATCACGATATCGGGTCGATTGGCTCGGATGTAATGATCCGTCTGGATAGCAACATCCCATTATGAGATGTAAACTTGGATTTCCAAAACGGGCATTGGAATGTATCTATAGAAAGGCATCCATTCCGTTAAGAGTCCTAGGTTTAGGGCAAGTTGTTGATGCATGATGCCCGCCACATCATTCTATCTGTGCGTACATTCTCTTTGAGCCATTACGTGACAACCATCAATAATGTGCTCAATGGATTCGTTTGTATCTCCACATAATCGGCACCGGTCAACCACGTCTTGATGTAACACGTGTTTGCGATAATGTCTGGTGCTGAAAACCCTGTCCTGAATCGCAATGACGAATCCTTCTATTACTGGATACAAGACGCCCTTTCTCAGCCAAATGTTGGATGCCTCAATATCCACTTCATATTGATCTAACGTTTTGGGGTGCTCGCCGTGGATGCCTCCTGTCTCCATTGCGTTTCTAATTCCTCTATGGTTCCTGCCCTGATATTCAAGGCCTCCTCTGAGGACAAATTCAAGGGCGTATAGTCAAGATCCGCTTTACAGATTTTGTTGTACAGCGCAACATCTCGCTTGCTGTTAAAACTACCCTCTCAATCGCCGAATTGCTGTGGTGTTTCGGTGCTTCGTCACTTCTACGCGGATGATTCTGTTTAATCGTTCGAGGTCGGTGTTCGACTATTTGATGAGCCCAAAGGAGTACGTGAGGACAGGAATTTCTTAGGTGTTGATTGCCCTGATCTTGTTTGCCGAGTTAAGAGAACTCTTCAGACCCAATCTGAGCCTTGTAGTGAAGGCAGTCATAAGGCTTTCGTTAACTATCGTATGCTGAATGCCCTGAGATTGGAGAATACCCAGGCATTTATATGACCCGCCCTCAGCCATTGCCTAGATGTCATTCTCGAAATCATTCTATAGCTCTGCGTTCCCTAATTCTGCTCTGGTTAAATGCACTATTCAGCATTTATCTAGTCCGAACTACATGTGGATATCATTGGAAAACTGCTTTGTGACATCGATCACTTGCTGCAGTTTCTGGTTCGAACAAGCGTATAGCTTCAGGCCATCCATGCATAGAAGATGGGTCACTTGATGATCATCCTCGTTATCATGTATTCAGAACCCATGAGGCATGCTATTTAGTTTTTTGCTCAGTGGGTTCAACGCTAAACAGAACCACAATGCACTGACGGAGTCTTCTTGAAAAACGAGGGCTCTCTCTCTCTCTCTCTCTCTCGCTCTCTCTCTCGCCGTTCTTTTGTTGCAGATATATTTAAGCATGCACCCAAAAATGCTTTCGGGTAATTTATTTATCCAGAAGCATTAAACTTCTTCCAAAAAACCTTTTTGAAAAACTGTGAGTTGTCACTTTTGAGGTTGGGCATACTACATAGACTCAGGTGTTGTGAGGTTTGCTGAACACTGTTGACACAAGATGACCGTTGTCGCCATCATGGAATAAGGAGATGTAGCCATTTTGGAATTTGAAGCTACTACTACATTCCTGAAGCCGCAGTTGCCATCTTGAAAATCTGGGATTGCAGCCATATTGAAACTCAGCCATCTAGAAAATCATGAGAAACAGCCATCTTGCCTCTGACGTCATCTTCTCCGTCGCATGGATTCTTCAGGTATGAGGTTGCTCTCCAGTATTGAAGCCATTGTGGCCATCTTAGTACACGCCATCTTGATGAGTTTTAAGCCAATGGGATATAGTTGCCTCAGTCACCATCGTGGTAGTGATTACTAGTGATTATTGGTGTATATTTCTGTCTCTGGTTTCTAGTGACTTTCTTTTATTGGTGAAACGCTTTCTTGGATGTGTATTGATAGAGAATTGTTTCATTCTAGCTACTATACTTAAATATCTATTTACGACTGGGTATTTAAGCATGTGCGTATAAGTTTAGTAGCTTTTAGTGATATTTATATCTAGTTACTCCTACAGGCATTACTGATTTAGCGTTCCATGATATAGTTACATCTAGCTATATTTGACTAAACCTAGGAACTTTCAGTAACATCTAGCATTATCTGGTTATGCTTAAATACGCCTAGTGACGTTGTTACGCACTTTTAAATTTAATGTACGAAACTTAAATGATATGGATGTCCGTCTGGTATTCTTGATTATGCCAACAAATTTAATTTCTCTGAAATCTTTACAAAATCCATCATGTCAAGACCTTGTGATACATGCAGGAAATTAATTATCACAGACGCTAAATATTCTACTAAGTGTATACAATATTTTCATCCTAATTCGAAGTGCTTCACTCATAACATCTATAATACTGACAACGTGCTAGTCAAGTGTACTGGGCCTTTTTGAGAGAATGAATCTCAAGGATAAACAGCTGTCTAAGTCCCGAAGTATCATCGACACAAGCTCAGTCATCTGCATTAGGGTTAGTGCTGGTTAGATTATCAACGTTAAGGCCTAGAAAGGAGATTATTTCTAGTATGAGAAAGAAGAAATCTCTATATGCGAATGAAGTATGTTTGGATCTCAGAAAATCTCGTCTTTACATTAATCAATACCTCCCTGCAGACACATACTCCTTACTTCGCTCTACTAGAGAAAAGGCTAAGTTACTATCGTACAAGTATGTGTGGCAGGTGAATGGTGTGATCCTTGTTAGGCGAAAGGATAAGGATCCTGTAATCAGGATTCTATGTCTGAGTGATCTTAACCTTTTTACTGAATGACTAACTCCTGAACAGCGTAGATCCTTACCTTTGAGTAATAACCGTGACTCCAATCCTGCCTCTTGCAACTCGCTAATAAAAATCTGTCACATTAATATTAACTCACTAAAATCGCATATCAACTTACTTCGTGCTTACTTAAATCATAATATATATCATGTCATACCGATAAGTGAAACATGGCTAACTGAAACTTATAGTAATAATATCGTTGCTCTTGAAGGTTATTCGTTTGTGCGTAGGGATAGAGATGGCAGGAAGTGTTGCGGTGTATGTCATAAATGGTCTAAACATCAAATTATTGGAGACATCGAAGGGTGTTTTTAATGAACCAGAATTTATTATAATGGAAATATCTTGTCGTGCTATGTCACCGCTGCTATTGTCTGTTGTCTATAGAAGACGTCATGGTCAATACCTACATAATTTTGAATCCAACTTTTCGAGATTCATTCATGCATATGAAAATATTGTACTTATGGGTGATTTCAACTTTGACTTAAATAGTCGTGAACCTGGATCATTATATGTAAAGGCATTATTTGACTCGCTTGATCTGTTTATAGTGCCTTATTCTGCAACGCACCATACTCCGAACTCTGATACGTGGTTGGATCTATATGTAGTAGATGATGAGAAAAAAGTATTTTCAACTCATCAATCAACAGTGCCATTTGTGGCTGGACATGAACTCATGGCAATTGAATATACTTGGAAATTCAGTATTTATTCTCAAGTAAGAAAAACATATCGTGATATTCGTAATATGGATGAGAGTGCCTTTCTTACCAAATTGCAGTCTGTGGAGTGGGGTGCATTTGAAGGTTATCTCTCCGTAAATGAGAAACAAATCTTCATGAGTAATGCCTGAATGCAGCTATGGATGAATTTGCACCTTTATGCTCGTTTATCCCACCACGAAAAAGTTTTTGCCCCTGGATGTCAGACGAAATCAGGAATATGATAAAGGAACAAAACCGCGTGTACAAGACTTGGAAAAGTGTAGGAAATCTAGAAGTACATGCTGATTATAAGACTTTGAGAAATGGTGTCACTCGTAAGCTTAATGAAGCAAGGGACTTTTATAATGCAACAAGATTGGATAGTGTAAATGATGCTAGAACTCTGTGGAAGGAATTAAGGGCTCTGGGATATGTTAGACCAAGGTGTGAAGAGTTGCCACTTATATGTTCAGTAAATGAAATTAATGCCTACTTTCTCTCTATTTATGGTAACTCTGCATATAATTTAACAGAGTCAGGGGTCACTGACCTCCTGAATTTTCCTTTTAAGGATTCTCGATTGTATTTTCAAGATATAACTCCCCTTTCACTGATTGAGAGCCTGGATAACATAAAAACAGAAGCTAGAGGGGTTGATGGTCAGTCTATAGGCTTTCTTGTAAAGGCTTTACCAGTTCTTTTCCCATACGTACTCAGTTTATTCAACTCATCGTGACAAACCTCCGTTTTTCCTGAAGAGTGGAAGAAGGTTCTTATATAGCCTATAAACAAGATTGAGGCTCCTCAACATGTTGGAGATTATCGTCCTATTGCAATCCTCTGTTGCCTCTCAAAAGCACTGGAAAGAACTTTTTATGGTCAGATGATTGAATACATTGAATCCAATAACTGCTTGAGTGCTTATCAGTCAGGTTATAGACATGGTTTCAGTACGAAGACGCTATTGCTCAAGGTCACTGACGACATTCGAAGAGGCATTGATAACCGAATGGTGACAATTATGGTCCTGTTTGATTTTAGTACAGCATTTGATATGGATCCTCATATGCCTCTTCTATTAAAACTTAAGAATGTTCGATTAAGTGGAGAAAGATCGGAGTGGGGAGAGATTGGCACTGGTGTTCCACAGGGGTCTGTGCTTGGTCCTTTGCTATTTATACTCTTTACCAATGATATTAGATCTGTTATCAAGTACGCACTTCATATGCTTTTTGCGGATGATCTTCAAATATACATCCAGTGTAGTCCAGATAAAATCAATGAGACTATTGATCTAATTAATCGAGATGTAAGGGCGATATATATGAATGGTCAGAAACTAACAAACTTAAAATTAATGCAAGCAAGACCAAAGCGCTAATATTTGGAAGTTCTAAATATATAAATAACCTCGACATGGCATCTCTTCTCCCGGTTAAGATTCTGGATACCATCATTCCTTTTGTCGATAATGCTAAAAACTTGGGATTAATCCTTCCTCCTACATTGGCTTGGGATAAAGAAGTCGGTAACATTTCTAGACGAGTTTATGCTACCTTGAAACAGCTGCAATTTAACAAAATTCTTTGTCTACTGATCTTAGAGCTAAGTTCGTCTCTTCCCTCATAATACCTTACTTCGATTATTGTTGTGTGGTTTACAATGACATAACTGAAGAGGTTAATCGGAAATTGACTAAGCTGTTAAACTCGTGTATAAGATTTATATTTAATGTGAAGCGTGATGAGAATATAACACCATATCGTAAAAGGCTTGGGTGGTTGAGTGTTGCTAGTAGAAGAAAATATTTTATAGCTACTCGATACCGCCAAACTTGTCACGCCGACGAAAGCCAACAGACGCTAACGAAAAATTGTACAGACCGCCACCGAAGATCAACTAAAACAATACTCCCCGCCGCTTTTTCGGGGTATCACTCACCGCTCACGACAACATCATGCCTGGAGTCTCTTGGCTATATGCGCTGCACAAGGAGGAACTCGAGGAAGTGTTAAGCCGATACGGGCTTGATCCAATCGGAGCAGTGGCAGTCATTCGTCAAAGATTGGTGGCCTCCGTCAAAAAACACCCAAACCTTTTCGAGGGCAGGCCTACCGTCGCCCCGGATTACAAAGAGGACTTCGATCGAACCAACGATATGGAAGCCATTCAAGAGGAGCTCGACAAACTAAGACTGGAAGCATCTTCACCTCGCGCACCAACGAACGGAGGCACCACCTGTGCGTCCACAGATGACAACGACCTCACCGAAACGCAAAACCAAACCGTGCCACCACGCTACGCTTTCCGGTCCGAACGTGGAGAATTTCGGGAGGAACCAGAATTCGTTCCAGTGTCAACCCGGAGCCTCGATCAGATGCGAAAGTGGAACTGCCACTTCGACAAGAAGAATGTTTACGGGTTCCTGGAGAGGTTGGAGGAGCTCCAGAGGGCCTACAACTTTACCGACGACCAAATCCTGAGGGAATTTCCAGAGCTCCTCTGAGGCGACGCACAGCTCTGGAGCCCAGGAGCGAACGAATCGATCCAGGAGTATGTCACCTCCCTGCTCACGCTGACACAGCGTCGTGGAGGATTCTCACAGGAAAGGACTATGGAGACCCTCTATTACAACATGAAACCGGGACTTCGACTCTACATTCGCCTACCGGACGTCCGCACGCCGGACAAGCTCTTCAGGAGGGTCGAGAAGACCCAAGAGGCTCAGGACCAATAAGCAAAGCAGGATCAAACGAACCAAAAGTCAGGAGCCAGGCAATCGAGACAAGCCACGGCAAATGTCGCACCGGCTTACGACCACAGCGAGGCATGCTGGCGCTTCAAGCAGAGGGTCCACTCCAAGAGATTCTGCCGCAATCCGCCAAAAAAGTTCTGTTCCCAATGCGGCCAGGACGAAATTCTTACCCGGGAATGCCCATGCAAAAACCGGGAAACGACGAACGGGCCGGGGCGAAGTTATCTCAATCTCGGCCCGACTTTTACCATCTTCCGGGGAGCCAAAAATTTTCATACCGGTGAAGGTCGGTGATGTCACCCTCGACGCTCTGGTAGACCCAGGATAGGTCTGCTCCTATGTCAACTCCAGGACAGCACAACGTTGCCTTACGCAGGGGTCGAAAAGGCACGACAACAACACCAGTGCCTTCATGGCCGATGGAACAGACACACCGCTCGGGGACTCACATTCCAGTTACCTGCGATCAATGGGCAAAACCATAAGAGCCAAAGTCTCCACTGTGCACAGCCTTAGCCACCAGATGCTCCTGGGCATCGATCTCTTAACTCTTTTGGGCTTGGACGTCCGCATCAACGGTGCGAAAGACTTCCCACCGAACCGTCACCGCAAAGGGGAAGTCTGCAGCACCGAGGGACCTGTACCAATCACCGAACTAAGACCCGAAGAGAAGAAAATAGCTGAGGATTTCCAGAGGAAGCAGCTCCATCGTTTGGCATCGGTCAAAGGCGTCACACCATTGGCCGAACATAGGATACGACTTGAGGACCCAACACCACTGAAGCAAAGACACCGGCCAAGGAATCCAGCCATCCAGCAGATCATCGACAAGGAGGTCAACGAAATGCTCAACGAGGGAGTCATCCGCCCGTCCAGTAGCCCGTGGAGCTCACTGATACTCATCACTCGCCGCAAGGACGACCGGCCGAGATTCTGTATCGACTTCAGGAGACCAAACCAATTTTCAAAAAGGGACGCCTACCCAATCCCGCAAGTCACCGCAATCTTGGACAAACTTCGAGGAGTCAAATACCTCTCGACGATCGATCTCAAAAACGGCTACTGGCACGTCCCCCTTACCTCGACGACATCGTAACTGCACACACAATTTTGAAGATCACTTTTCGAGGCCAAACTGAGACCGAATCCGGATAAATGTCACTTTTTCCGCCAAAAACTGAAGTACCTCGGCCATGTGGTCGATGAAAAAGGACTGCACACGGATCCAGATGAAATCGCCGCAATCTCAAACCTAAGGACACCTAGAAACATAAAAGAAGCCCGCAGATTTTTAGGGCTCATTTCATGGTACAGCTGCTTCATAAAGAACGTCGCACGAGTCGCAGCACCCCTCCACCATCTACTTAAGAAAAAAGCCACTATTCCGCCAACGAACCACTATTGGCCAGGAATGCTAAGGATGGGCGGTCAACACGTCCGGAGCTGCGATAATTGCCAAAAATTCAAGGCTAAACAACAAGCCCACGCGGACACGATGAACGCCACCAACGTCGAAGGACCATGGGAGATGGCCTCCACCTACCTCGTTGGCCCACTGCCCCGATCCACCGCCGGCAACACTTGACGTTTGGTGATGCAAGATCGTTTTACCAAATGGATCGAATTGCGTCCCTTAAGGGAGGCAACCAGCCAAGCGATCGCCACGGCACTTAAGGACAAAGTTTGTCTACGTCACGGGTAATTACCCTACTTCGGGTAATGCACATCATGCACCGTTTAACACCACCATACACACCGCAGTGCAACCCCGTAGAAAGAGCAAACAGAGTCATAAAAACTATGATTGAACAAAACATGAAAAAGTGCCAAAAGACGTGGGACCTCCACCTTCCAGAACTTCAGTTCGCCTAAACCACGGCCATCAGCTCAACCACGGGATTTTCTCCAGCATATCTTAACTTCGGCAGAGAACTAAGGACGCCAGGAAGCCTTGCCCAGTAAACGGCGATACCATCTAGGGAAAAACACCAAAACCGTATCGACAAACTTCAGTCTGTCGTAGATCTCGCCCGAAGCATATACATATACACACACACTCGCACACACATTTTCGACACACTCACCGTCACACTCACACTTAGATTTAAGTTAGATTTGTATCTTATATGGGAATAAACTCATACATGTTCACTCTAAAAAATGAA
The DNA here is from genome assembly GCA_932195095.1 of Andricus curvator. NCBI lineage: Eukaryota > Metazoa > Arthropoda > Insecta > Hymenoptera > Cynipidae > Andricus > Andricus curvator. Next base: position 1,172 of record CAKNYM010047107.1, on the reverse strand, counting down.
ACCGACGTTACGTTATTTATCCCTGAAATCAAACCTAGGCTAGGCTGAAGCGTCCGGAGGGATAAATAAGAGAGGGGCTACCCCCCCCCCCCCCCCCAAGCGAAATACACCGTTACAAAGTCAATGACTTTGCTTGCTTCATGACAACAGCATCTCTGGTGACTAGATCATTACTGCCTCGCAAGTTTTTACAACATCCTTTTTGTTCTTCTGTAAAGATGTTCATGTTAGACTGGAACCAAATGGGAGACAAAGCTCCTCTGCGGCCCTATCTGCAGGACGATATAGAAACGCCGTAGCATTGACGACTTCATGTTGGTGTACGAGTCGCATTAGAGAATCTGTGCTACATTAGAACTCAACAGACTGTAGACAGAACCGTTCTTCGATGAAGACACTCCAAGCTTAGCAAGCATCTACCCCTTTCACCTCGAGGGAGGTACAGTCGAGGTACGGAGGATCTAGATGGATGACTACAATGGATTTTCATCATCTTGCGTGTGCTTCGGTCAAGTTGCTTCAATTCATCGACGTTCCAGTTTACTGCACCAAACGTGTAGAGCAGTATAGGAACGGCCAGCATATTGGTCGCCTGGATCTTATCCTTCCCAGATAACACACGCACATTTTGGGTTTCCGCTTGCGGTATTCCAAGATATGCATATTTTTCTTCATTACCTGGACTGGACACTTGTCCAGTCCAAAGCCCATGCCAATCGCTTTAGGGTGCCTACTTACCGCCGCCACAAGGATTCCTCTTTTGGAGAAGAAAAGAGTTTAAGGTTGTCCATGTATAAAAGGTCGCTGACCTTATATTCTCTTCTGCTTAGCGGGCCACATAGGTATCCAGAGCTTTTGCCACAGAGCACAATTGATAGAGGAAAGTAGAAGATGCAGAAAAGTATCGGACTTAAAGAGTCTCCTTGGAAGAACCCCCTCTCATATGTGATGCAGCCGATAATTACTTGTCTTTTGTCAGATGTTATGACAAATCTTGTTTGCCACAAAAGCATAAGCTCTTTTATGCATCTCACTATTTACGGATGCACCCCCAGGCACTCAACGAGCTCAATAAGTAGCTTATGGATCGTGTTATCGAATACCTTACGGTAGTCAATCCAAGCGATGGACAGATTGCGTCGATACCTGATCGAGTCCTGGGTAATACACCT
>CAKNYM010047106.1:0-10856 GCA_932195095.1 Andricus curvator | reverse complement strand
AATAGCTCAATTTTTTTAGAGAGTTAACTGAGAATATCTTTTCTGTTACTCCTTGTTGTCATGAATAAAATTAATTGCATTTGTGAATTCGACTATAAATATCTTGCCGGCGACTTTTTTTTGTCATATTTTTTAAATGAAAATAACTTGTTAATTATTTGAACTATTTCAAATATGCTAACATTTTGATCTATTTTCAATGGACAGTCTGATTTGTTTAAGAAATCAACTAAAAATGTTTTGGCAATGACTTTTAGTTGCAATATATTTCAGATTGATATTTCACCATCTTTGATGAAGCAGTTGTAGAAAAGTTTTTTTTTTCATTTTGTACTTTTGATGTTTTTCAAATAATTTTTTCCCGTTGAAAATTATTTTTTCAATCTTTAAAACGTATAATATAGAACGAAATTTCAAGAAAAAAAACTGTTGAACAACTGCTATTTGATAAGACAGTAGGACCAAAGGCATCTAGTCCTTTCAGTGATGCATATGATCCTCGATATGATCTATAGAATATTATTAACATTTCTGATTGATGTCAATGTTCGGTACTCAATAAATCAATAATGTGTTAAAACTCTATAACCAAGAGCCCATGACACTCTTCAAAACATCTATACCTGCGGTTTTTACTCGCATATGCAGAAAACAACCTCTTTAGACCAGTTAGTTACAAAGATTGTTTAAATGTTTGAAAGTTCTTGTCATTTTTAGAAAATATGACAGTAACTAGTTAATGGTAAGACATTCTTGATTGATTCCATGAAAAAATTTATCCTAATCATGGAAAAACGTGAAAATACATATTTGTTTATGAAAATTGTTTGAATAATAACCATTTGTTGTCAATTTGTAAAATATGACAACATAATGTCATTGAAAATACATTTTTAATGGATTCCTTTTAAAAAATGAGACCACTCATGGGTAAAAGATGGACATGTGCAATTGTTTATATAAATCGTGTAAATAATTATCAGTTATTGTTAATTACAAAAATATGACAGCATCATGTCACTGAAGAGACATTATTAGTCAAATTCGTTTGAACAATTGAGTCTATTCATGGAAGAATGGTAAACATGGGCATAATTTTTTCATAATTGTTTAAATAAATATACATTTTTCTCAAACTACATTTAATGACAACAAGAAATCACTAAAAAGACATCTTCAGTTCTTTCTACTGAAAAATTGAGATTATTCGTTTAGACATTGTTAAACTGCGTATTTGTTTACAAAGATTGTTGAAATAATTGCAACAGAGCAGCTTTTTTTAACTAATCGTATTCTCATATTAATTTCTCTCATATTTTATGCAAAAGCTATGAATTTCAAGAACTAATCATTGTAAATTACTGGAAAATGTCACTTGTTCATCAATTTGTTTATAACATTGAAAACATTTTTTTTCTTACTCGAGGACATTATAAACCCAATAGGAAATTACAGACTTGGGCCGATGCTTACAACTGGCGCGGTAGCGCGCCATGAGCAATGTTCCAACACTTGGCTAGCCAATACTGGCGTAGTACGGATATTGGCACTGGATCTGCACTGTGCCTAATCTAAGTTCTAATATCGGCAGACCAGTATCGACCCAGTATGGATTCTGTGCAGTATTAAACAAAAATCAGCCCTGGGCTAATGCCAACTTCAAGCCCAATGATGACACGATAATGGCACAGTCTAGGACACATAACTGACTGTAACAAATAGTAAACCACTGTCTCACGAATATGTACCGGATCTTGGCAGGGTACTGGCACGATACTGGCGTAGTACAGTCTACATAAACCGGCAAACCATTGTCCCACGATCTTCTGCCGGACCTGGGCGGAGTAATGGCACGATACTGGTATCATACAAATTTTAACAAATGGTGAACTTTTATCCAAAGGTTTTTTGCTGGATCTCGGCGGAGTACTGGCATGATACTGGTGTAGTGCAGACTATAAGCAACGGCAAACTATTGTCCTGCGATTTTGTCCCGGGCCTGGGCGAAGTAATGGCGCGATAACTGGTGTCGTACACATTTTAATAAAAGGCGAACTGTTGCCCCATGTTTTTTTGTCGGATCTCAGTGGACTACTGGCATGCTACTGGTGTAGTACAGACTATAAGAAACGGCAAACTATTGTCTCACGACTTTGTGCGGGCCCGGGCGGAGTAATGGCACAATACTGGTGTCGTACAAATTTTAACAAAAGGCGAACTCTTTTCTGATGTTTTTTTGCCGGACCTCGGCGGACTACTGGCATGGTACTGGCGTAGAACAGACTATAATAAACGGCATAAATAATAAATTACGGATGTCACTTTTCAGTCCGTAAAAAGTAGAGCTTTAGCCCCGCTTCATAGGCATCGAAAAAGGCTGAAATCATGCATGTGTCATGAAGAATAATTAAAATAACACCAATTGTTAAAGAATACGTGTTATTTTGAAATGTGTTGAACGTTTTTCCTTTTTTAATGCTCCTTAGAGATTCAGACAAATACATTTTTTAAATATTTTACAGCAAAAAATTTTTTGATATGAACTTCTTTGTCATTTAGAATGTTTACATCTCCAAAATGAAAATGCCGTTTATTTTCTTCTTTAAGAATTAAAATATGTCACATATGTCATGTCTGAAAGCAAAGCTGGAAATCGCGAAGGCCGATAGTGCAGTAGCAATACTGGTAGTCTGTACTGAACATAATTATCATTTCTGCCTCATGCCACTACATCGCCAATACTGGTGCCCAGTACTCCTCCGGCTTCTTTGACAGTACTCATTTGCCATACTGTGCTAATACTTACTTCCAGTACTTCATTAGTACTTATACCCACGACTGTCCCAGTACTAAATCACAGTACTTATAGTCATTACTGAGCCAATACTAATGCTCAGTACAGTATTTTAGTACAGCCCCGAAGTTGGCAATCATTACTAAACAGCGTTATCATCCCAAGGTTACGCCACATCGACGCCAGTATTGGCTACCAGCACCACGCCAATGCTGTCAAACTCTGGCCAGTACTGACCCAATGCTGCGCCAGTTGTCAATTTCCCATTGGGAATGATTTGCGTACAGTTATCATATTGAGTTGAGTCCTTTTTTATGGAATTTGAGAATCTTTAGAGAATCTCTAGAGTCATGTGTAAATGTATAATAGTTACCAAAGATCATTAAATTAATTTACAGAAGCTTGCTGTCCCGAAATTGCACCGAACTCGACACTACATCGTTGTTGCGGAAAAATACACAAAGAACACCCATTCACAATTGATCAGTGCGTGAGTAAGTAACTTTATGTCTGTAAAGATTGAATAAACTCATATTTTTTAATAGAAATATCTGGTAAATCTTCAGAAACTTATTGCTAATTTTCTTCAACTCTTTTGTAAACGTGAATGCTTGTTTCATTATCTACTCTTTTATATTGGATTTAACAAAAATATACCTTTTTTACAGAAACGTGCACCTCGACAACTTATCATGATGGTCACACATTCTGGTACTGGATGTGTAGCTGCAAGTAGACACAGCCAAAAATTTTACATTATTTCTTCCACTAGGCTATCTATCTTTTGAGCGTGGGGAATTCAAGGTCGGATAGGGAAATATTGTATTATTCTTCAAGAACTGGACCACAGACGGCAAAAGCTGGAAGAAATACCGCGTTCGTTATCTGTTTTCCAGATACTAAAGAATGGGCCATTGCCTATTTGATCGCGGTCTACCTGTTTACTCTAAAGCCTCTTTATCCAACTTACACTCTCGCAGCTGTAGGCTCGCCAGACTGCAGCCGCTGAATCTTCCCATCAGAAGGGGTCTTCAGTACCTCATGCGAAATAGAATATCACATATAAACATGTTTAAATTTTGCAATCACTAATTCAGAAATATTATTTTCGAAAGCTACGTTCTTTGGAAATTCTAACGACATGTTAGTTGTCCCGATAAGTTAAAAGTTCAAATAAGTAAGATATCCTAGTTGCCTTATTAAGTTGAAAATTAGAAGTTTTTTCATGAAAAATAGTGGTATTTTTAATTTCTAGAAGAATTTCATTATTTGAATTCTAAGCCTAATTTATAAAATTTGTTTTTTTTTATATTTTCTTATCATTTGATGAAATTTTGAATGAAACTTTTCAACTAAATTTTAAGTGCCATGGTTGCTATAGCATTTTGACATTTCCATCACAGACAAATTTTGAGACTTTTAGAGAAAGAAATTTTTTTTTTCATTTTTTCAATGTGTTTTTTTCTGATTTGGTATAGATTTAAACGATGTCGGGCAAAAGCATGTAAGTTCGGATATTGTGGTGAAAGAATATGTCGAAATTCGATCCGGAAGTGGGTTTTTATCTCGATACACTGTGATCAATCAAACGGACATTTAAGTCTTTTTGTATTCAATTACATTCTGTTGTTGAACTGAATTGTGATGAAATACAAAGAAACGAAATATTCTGTATGAAAATAACACTGGAGTATCGTAAAATCCATTTTTTTCTATGAAACGATGTTTTCAATTTAATTTTTCACTTTTCAGCCTTCTAAATTGTCTCTGACTGCGTTTATAATTTTCCAGACGTATGCTTTATGTTAACTGGGATCTAAAATTTCAAAAGAAAATGCATGGACTTACGCGGCTTTGAAAGCAGTCAATTTTTGACTATCTGCATCTCGAAAAATATAAACTTTTTCAAAATTTTGTTTATTGAAATCTCTAGATCCCTATCAAATCTCAAATGATATCAATTTCGATTTTTGAGAAATTGAAAGTCTCGAAATTTTTCTGAAATGGAACTGTCAAATTTATATAGCAACCCTGGTATATGAAATTTATTCAAAAAGTTTTATTTAAAATTGCATGAAGTGGTATCAAAATTTAAAACTAGAACTTTTATAACTTAGGCTTGGAATTCGCCAATAAAATCATCCAGGATTTGAAAACACCACTATTTGTCTTGAATCATTATCCAGCTCTGAAATACATCAAGTTCTCTCAATTCCCTGAATTTTTTGAATATTTTGAATTCCCTTTATTTCTTGAATAGTCTATATTTCTTTAATTTCTTGAATATTATGATATCACTAAACTCCTTGAATTCTCTAAATTTCTTCTAAATTACAAAGAAATACATGTATTCTAAATTTCTAAAACTTTACTTATTATCCAAAAATAATTTCGAAATATTTTTAACAAAAAACACAAACAATTCTTTGAATTCATCGAATACATCATTCATCTCCAAAAAAATGTAAATTTTCACGATTTTCAAAACTTCAAAGAATACACGAGATTCGAAATATTCAAGGATTTCAGTAATTTAAGAGAAATAAAGGATTTCAGAGAATTCAAGGGATTTAGAGAAGAAGAATTTCAGAGAATTCAATTAATTTAGAGATTTCTCTGAATTCGTTAAATTCTCTTAAATCCTTTATTTCTCTTAAATTACTGAAATCCTTGAATATTTCGAATCTCGTGTATTCTTTGAATTTTTGAAAATTTACATTTTTTGGAGATATATGATGTATTCGATGAATTCGAAAAATTGTTTTTTTTTTCAAATATTTTGAAATTATTTTTGGATAATAAGTAAAGTTTTAGAAATTCATACTACATGTATTTCCTTGTAATTTAGATGAAATTTAGAGAATTCAAGGAGTTCAGTGATATCACAATATTCAAGAAATTAAAGGAATACAGACTATTCAAGAAATAAAGTGAATTCAATATATTCAGAAAATTCAGGGACTTTAGAGAACTTGATGTATTTCAGAGTTGGATAATGATGGTAGAGCAAACAGGATAGATGGCGATCAAATGGGCAACTCCCGCAAGAAAAACACTAGATTTCACAATCTGCTCCTGCGTAATGTAATTAAGTTTTTTTTATGCAATGTCTGTTTTTCATCTATTAGTATCAAGTCAAAATGGTTTTATTCATAGCTAAGAATATAAATCACTTTGGTTCTAGACTATTGAATCAAAAACCGTCATTCAATTGACAAAAAATTATATTTAATGTTAAACAATTGTGCACCTATGGAATATTCTTTGTGTGAAACTAATACACCGTTTGTAACAGAAAATAAAACATGTTATTCAAAATAAAAACTTTGTGAAGAATTTTTGCCTATAAGTGCGTCCCAAATACCCAAAAACTATCAATATTAATAATTTTGATCTAAATATTTCCATAATATCAAGTATCTAATTATTTACATAATGTGCAGAGAGAAAAGAATCTGCAGTTTATACTTGTTTATTTATTGTAAAAAAATCGGTTGGTCCATGGGAAGAGTATTAATTACCTTATTTTATTTGACGATACTACCTGCACTAAAAATATGATATGATATTGTAAAAACCTCAATAAAAAACAGAATGTGTTTATATAAAAGGAATTATATTGGTCATAGAGATTTTTAATAAGGCTCCTCATTCCACCAAACATACTAGGACCTTACATTGCAACATTTTTCCAAAATTCGGGAAAAAGCTATAGAATGTAAAAATAGGCTTTGATTAGTAAAATTTATCATTTTTGTAATTTACGTAATTCTCCGATTTCATGAAATTTCCTGAATTATGAGGAATATTTGAATTCCAAGGACTTTAAAATAAATAAGATAAATAGAAGGAATTTAGGGATTTAAGAGAATTCAGAATATTTAGGGAATTTATAGAATTGATTTTTTTATATATTCAGGGGATTAAGAGAAATCAAGTCATTTCAGGAATTCACAATATTCCAGGAATTTAAGAAATTCATGATATTCAAGGATTTGAGAGAAATCGGGGAATTCCAAATGGTGCAGGAATTCAGGGCATTAGAAGAACGTAGGGAATTAACAGTACTACAGGGATTTCAAAGCATTTAGGGAATTGAAGAAATTAAGAGAATCCCGAATTTTCAAAGAATTCAAGTAATTCTGAGGAATAAAATGACACGACCGATTCAATGTGAATAGGGACAGTAGTACGCTAGTAAAAGGGTGGAGAGGGAAGCGGGGAATCGATTAAATGGTGGGGCAGTCTTATCCTGGTTTTTTTTCTGAACTCTTGTTTTTTTTTTCTTCATCCACTATATTCTTTGCAAGGCCAAGAGAACAGGTATAGACGCTTCCTTGGGTGATCCAGAAGTTGTAAAACGGTTCTCCTCGTCGTCCTAAGTCTCCCGAAAAAGGTCGCGACGGGCCTGACGGGCTGTTTGGGGTCGCACGACGATGGACCGTGGTCGTGGCGGGCTGCGTTGATTCTCCCGAGGGCTCTGGACCCAAGGAGAGTATAGGCGAACCGTGGCCGTAGATCCTGTTGGACCACTATAGACCCGACTCAAGATTTGGTGTTAGTGAGGCAAGCACTCGTTGGAAGAGGGTAGGCGCCTATCGGTCGGACCCCGGTTGGTATAGAGGCGAGATCTTCTTTCCGCAGCTATCTTTCTAGGAGAATGCCGTAGGGGTGGCTGAGGACGAATCCGCTTGGCTGGATCTTGGGAATGGACCTCGGGGTGGGCGTCCCGCCAGGCTTCTCTTAAACGTTCTTTTATAGGTCTCCGGGTACTGGGGGAGCCCGAGGCTAGGTTTCTTTGAAGTTTAGCGTAGTCGGGACCCAAGAATCGTTGGCCCCTTACGTGGGTAGGGGATGGTCGGTCAACCACGGGTGTCTCACTACCGGGGACAAGGTCCCAGCTATATTCTATGGACAATTCAAGAGGTGAAGCCCGTAGTGTCAGGAGGTCTCCGTCCTCATTATCCGGAGAGGGAGAGACTCTGGTTGATCGGGAGTAGAGACCACAAGTTCCTGTAGGACACTGTCCAAAGGGAGTCCGTCGGAAGGGCCCACTTCGGACATCAATAGGTCGGTGGCAGGGGGGCTGACCACAGGCAGAACAGGACCCAAGGCATTCGGGCGAGGATTGGAATGGACCACGTAGGGCTTCTGCTGCCTACGCTTTGGTGTTAGGGGCACATACTTCTCAGGATGCGCTTTCTGAGAAGTACGGCGGTAGCGGTCCGCCCAGCGCTTGTGCTGACTCTTCTTCTTTCGAGGCCTACGGGGGGGGGGGGGAGGGTGCTGCAGCTCCCTATAGTGGAAAATGAATTCTTATTCAAAATGGCTGGCTAACGAACTTGACCTTTATTGTAGGACACTTGAAGAGTACACCAAAGCCCAATCTAATCTGTCAATCATTTTGAAAGTTATCGTGCTAACAAAGTAAAAATCTACATACATTCCCCCCGGTTAAGTTTCATGGTCAGGAACCGGTCGGGAACCGACCGGGCTACATTTTTCTCGTATTACCTATTCGGGAGCCAGCCGGTTACTGGCCGGGCCAACCCCGGTTACATTTCATGGTCGAGAGCCGACCGGGCATTGGTCAGGATACTTTTTTGTAAAGTCACACATTTTTTAAGAGCAATGCCATTATCAAAGACGTACTTACGGATGCTAGATGAATTATTATTTTGAAGTATAATTTAAAGATTTATTAGATCAATGGAACAGAAATTAGCTTTTTTAATTTATTCAAAGAAACAACAATAATTTTTTTCCAATGTTTTAACTTATTGAATAAAACTGTTATTGGTTCTGCAATTTTCAACTGCAGAATTGTTACAATGTTTATAATTTTCTCAAATTTCAATTTTTAGTCTGTACACTTTGCCAACAACTTTGTACACACTGCCAAAGGCCATGCCACGCTGAAAAAACCAGTTCTCGTCAGATCACTGAAGTTAAGCAGCGTTGGGCGCGGTTAGTACTTGGATGGGTGACCATTCGAGAATACTGCGTGCTGTTGGCATATCATGGGTGTGGTGAGCCCACACTTGTAGTTATTTATAACTACAAGAAAACTATCTACCTAAAAACACTACCCGAATCAGGTAGTGTCACGCCTACCCTGAAAGGGAAATGGTTTAATGGTATACATACACTTTCAAATTTACCGCCATGTCTTGCACCTTACACTCACGTCGCGTCGTCTTCTCGAAGTTCGCAAATAAAACCATGATCCGTAATTAAAATCAACTTTATTTCAGTAATAAGTTTGAAACCCCCGCTTAGTGTGCGAATAATTATTATTTTAAAGTAAACTATAGTGTTGTATATTCATTTTTATTTTGTTACTTTCTAGCTCCAAATAAACACGCAGTTTCAAAAATAAAACAATTGCTAGGACATTCTAGTATCAATAATTGAAACTCTACTCCAATTTCTTGTCAAGAATTTCTTAACTTGATTTGACACGGGCTACACTATCTTAAAACTAATAATTTATTTGTCATGAAGTAATTTATATATTGATTGATTTTCGTTGCTCAAAACGTCACACAGTGTACCAGAATTTTATATACAAAATTTTGGTCGACAGTTTAATTTTTAATAGATTTTGATGTATTTTCTTTAAATTACCTTAAGGCTTTCACGCATAACGTATAACTACTATTTTTTAATTTTAGACAAAGCAAATTTTTTTCTTTATCAACAAATGAAATTTTTTGTTTTTTCATCACTTTTCAAAGAGTGCCCTTCCTAATATTCTCAAACTTATTAAAACAGGGCATAGATCCGCATAATAGCTATATTATATGATTTGCAGTGTGTTGGTGTAGAAAAAAATCGCTTACGATGTCTGAATAAATAGGCTTAATTTTTTTTCGCAGAATAAACTGAAAATCTCTCTTCAGTGACACCTTGTTGACATATTTTCCAATTTGAACAAATTTTGTATTTATTTAAACAATCATTATAAACAAGTGCCCGTGTTTATCATTCTTCATTGAATAAACTCAATTGTTTGTGCGAATTTGACTAAAAGTGTCTTTCCAGTGACTTTTCGCTGTCATATTTTTTGAATTAATAATAAATGTTGATTATTTAAATAATTTCTATACAGGTGGACTATATACAACGTATGCTTTCAAATCTTTTGATTTTTAAACATTTTGAGAAAATATTTCGAAATATGTACATTTCATATTTTTTCGTTGCTACTGACTTCTTTTAGCAAATATTTTTTGAACTTGTACTATTGATGTACGACCACATTTTCAAGTTACATATTTCTCATCATCTATTGAGATTTTCAAACTTATACTTTAAAATCTCTTAGTTTTTAAACATATCAACGGAATATTTTGCAATATGTGTATATTTTATATTTCTTTTGTTGATGCTGACTTCTTTTAGCGAATATTCTTTGAACTTGCACCATTTATGTACGAACACATTAAAATTTCTTGAATCATTTCTATCTTCGAAATGTTTGAAACATTCCATTGCTCGTGTCAATTCGTAGTAGCAGTTTTTTGTGGCATATTTCTGGATATTTACGTTTCATGTCACTTTTGTGTATAATGAACTAAGGACTAGAATAATAATTATATATGTCTACTCCAAGCGTAGCTTTTCTAAGCTTAAAGAAAAACTAAACACAAAATAAAGTGTCGAGATTAAGGTGGCCCTTATTTTTCACTTTTCGAATTTCTCTGCTCTCATCCCCCAGTTTTCTTTGAATGCCCAAAAAAAATCCCTCCAAATTTTGAGCAAAATCGGTTGATATTTAGGGGTGGCGCAAAGACCATAAGGTTTCCCATTGATTTAACATACTTAACCGCGATAATATGTTACAAATAATTCCGAGTTTCAGTATATTGTTCAGAATTCATCAGAGAATAAGAATCAATCATCATTATTTTTATTTGCAGGGCACAGACAAAAATGGTGACATGAATCCGTATCAGTCAAAAGCAAATTTGCCGAATCCTGACCTTCTGATCTTACTACCGGTAAATACTATACATACACGGAGAAAAATGGATGTTTAAACGTAACATCTAGATCTTCA
>CAKNYM010047104.1:132037-149860 GCA_932195095.1 Andricus curvator | reverse complement strand
TTTCTTTGGTTGAAAAGTTAACTGGTTTGTTGAAAATTCTTGTTTTTTAAAATCTATTCTTATCTAAATGTATCTGTTTTAGGTGAAAATTTAACCATTTTGTTGAAAATTCGTCTTGTTGGTTAAAAAGTAATCTCCTTAGATGCAACTTCATCTTTTTGGTTAAAAATTCATTTCTTTGGTTGAAAATTTAACTATTTTTTTGGAAATTCGTTTTTTTTAAATCTGTTCTGTTAACATTTTAACTATTCTATTTTTAGTTAAGAATTTATATTTTATAGTTGAAAATTCATGTATTTCTTGAATTTTTTCTTGTTTAAAATTCATCTTGGGTTGAACATTCAACTATTTCGTTAAAAAGTCAATTCTTTGGTTGAAGATTTAGCATTATAATTAAAAATTCATTTGTTTGGTTAACAATTGAACTATTTTGCTGAAAATTCGTTTTTTTTTAGCTAAAAATTAATGTTTTTCACTGAAAGTGTAACTATTCCATTTTTGCTTGAAAATTTATCTTCTTCAGTTGAAAATTCAACTATTTATTTGAAAATTCCTCTATTTTGTTTAAAATTAATCTTTTGTGGTAGAATATGAATCTTCTTAGTTACCAATTAATCTTTTTGGTTGAAAATTCATGTATTTTGTTTAAAATTAATCTTTTGTTATTAAAAATTTGTCTTTTTAGGTTGAATTGGACGGTTTTTGGTTTAAAATTAAACATTTTTATTATTGAAATATCAAGTATTACATTTATCGTTGAGAATTCTTCTTTAGTTGAAAATTCAACTATTTGGTTGTAGATTCCTGCATATTTTTAAAAATTTATCTTTTTTGGTAGAAAATTAATCTTCTTTGTTAAAAATGTAACTATTCTATTTTAAGTTGTAAATGTATTTGTTTTAGGTAATCTCATTACTTGAAACTTTATCTTTTTATTTAAAAATTCGTTTCTTTGGTTGAAAATTTAACTATTTTGTTGGAAATTCGTTTTTTCAATCTATTCTTTTAACATTTTAACTATTTTATTTTTGGTTGGAAATTTATATTTTGTAGTTTAAAATTCATGTATTTTTTTAAATTTTTTCTTCTTGTTTAAACTTCATCTTGGATTGAAAAGTCAACTATTTGATTAAAAAGTGATTTATTTGGTTGAAGATTTAACATTATAATTAAAAATTCATTTCTTTGGTTAAAAAGTTAACTATTTTTTTGAAAATTCGTGTTTTTTAATCTATTCGTTTAAAATTTTAACTATTCTATTTTTGGTTCGAAATATATATTTTTTAGTTAAAAATTCATGTATTTTGTTGAAAATTTGACTTTTTTGGTATAAAATTCATCTTTCGAGTTGAAAATTCAAATATTTGGTTACAAATTCATTTGTTTGGTTGAAGATTCATCATTTTATATAAAAATCCATTTCTTTGGTTGAAAATTTAACTATTAGATTGAAAATTCCTTTCAGTATTATTAAAATATTTAGCTGAAATTACATATATTTGGTTAAAAATTGATCTTGGTTTAACGCTTATCTTTTTGGTTGAAAATTGAACTATTTCGTTAGAAATTTTTTTTTTTGAAAATTAATTTCTTTAACGGAAAATTTAACTATTCTATTTTAAGTTGAAAATTTATCTTTGTTAGGTGAAAATTCAACTATTTTGTTGAAAATTCGTGTTTTTTTTTCTTCTAAATCTGTTTTTCTAACATTTTAACTATTCTATTTTTGATTGAAAAGTTATCTTTTTCAGTTGAAAATTCATGTATTCTGTTGAAAATTTGTCTTTTTCAACAGAAGATTCATCTTTCGTGTTGAAAATTCAACTACATATTTGGTTAAAAATTAAATTGTTTGGTTGAAGATTCATCATTTTAGTTAAAAATTAATTTTTTTGATTGAAAATTGAACTATTTTGTTGAAAATGTGTTTTTTTAGTTAAAAATTAACTTTTTCACTGAAAATGTAGCTATTCCATTTTTGCTTGAAAATTGATCTTTTTTAGTTACAAATTCATCTTTTTTATCGATATTTAAACTTTTTTGTTAAATATTCGTCTTTTTGGATAGAAAATTCGTCCTTTTGCATTTAAAATTCATCTTTTGGTAGAAAATTCATCTTCTTTTGTTGAAAGTGTTTTGTTTTTAATTGAAAAGTATATTATTATATTTTAATTTCAGAATTCATCTCTTTTGGTGGACAATTTAATTTTTTTGTTGAAAACTCAACGATTTTGTTAAAAATTCATCTTTTTGGTCGAAAATTGACTGTTTTGTTGCAAATTCTTTTTTTTTATATGAAATTTACCTTTGGTAGAAAAGTCATCTGTTTTGATTAAAAGTCAAATATTTTAAATTAAAAAGTCTACTATTATATTTTTGGTTCAGAATTAATTTTCTTTTTGTTTAAAATTCTATTTGTTTGAAAATTGAATTATTTTGTTAAAAGTTCAACGGTTTTGTTGAAAAATTGTATTTTTAAATAGAAACTTCATCTGTTTTAATTTAAAGTTTAGTCTTTTTCATTGATAAGTATACGTAGAATTATTTTTAGTTAGTCATTTTTTGCATTTAATAAAGCTGAAGAAAAAACACAAATATGCAAATAACTACATTTAACTAAACAATGATGACCTCAAATATTTTTTATTGTTTACGCTTGGGTTTCTCTTCTAAAATGTGTCGTAATAATTGATGGACCTTTTTTTGTCAATTTTAGAAATCAACTTAAAGATTAAGTCATTCTGAACTTGGCGCGGTATACCTAAAGCATCCTTAACTATCACTGTACACATTTTGGAAAACGTATCGCTTCTACTTTTGCACAAAAATTGCTTTTAGCTTTCGAAGTTGGTTCTGTTATCAGTGAATCTTCAAGATTGAAAGCTTCCGAATATATAAGCTTAAATAGTTACTGCTTTAGAATTAAAAAAATTTACAAGTTAGAGTTTTTTTAAATTAAAAATCTTGATTTATAGAAAATATCATATCACAAAAATTCAGAGCATTTTAATAATTTGAAATTTTGAGTCAATGTATTTTCATGAAAATTATATTCAAACAAAGAACGTTATTTTTATAAAATTTATATTTTCTTGATGATAAAATCTCGATTTACATTTAAGAAAATAAAAGATATTCCAGAACTATATCATAAGTTGATTTTAATAAATATTACTTAATAAGAAAAAACTATTTAAATCTCATTCTTATTAAATGCTCGTAAGAATAATATTCACATTTTGAAAACATGTCATTCAAAAATATCCACTCAATAACACTTTAAACGCACTTAAGAAACACTAATTAATTAATTAATTTCAGTGTTCGTTTCTCTAATCTTTATTTCAGAATTGCAGTATAATATTTTATAATTAAGGGAAGCAGCTGTGTTACACAATTTGTATTACAAGTGTAACAATGAGAGAGGGAGCTGCACCAAAAATCGTTGAAACAGAACAAAGAAGCAAAATGACGATGTAAATAAGTAGAAAGTATTCTGGTAAAAGGGCGTTAATAATCACTTCTACGCTTGTTTTAGAACACTTAAAATTCTCCGGTTTAGAAGGGCTTTTTTTCCTCTTTGAATTCCAAATTTAATATCCCCCCGAGGTACTCAGAGTTACATGGGCTTGCTTTATTTGCTAATAACAATAAAATATTTGTATGGAACTTTGGCAAGAGGTGGATCGATCATCTTGCTTTGAGAAAATTATGGAAAGTATCCCTCTCTTGCTGATCATTTTCATCAAGAAGGTAGAAAGTTGAGTTGTAGATCTTTGAATCTTCTTCTAAAATCTAAATTTTAGAGTTGTTAAAAATATTTTGTAATTTTGCTGTAGTTTTTAACATTTCTTATTATTTTTCTGATTGCTTTTAGAAGAAATTCTAAGTTCTAGCCAACTTTTCTACAATCGGTAACTGGTGTGAATTGATACTGCTTGAAATGCTTGAAACTTTCTTCCAATTGACCAAAATCCATTAGTATGTAAATGCTTCATATTTAAAGTTTTCCAGATGGTTTTTTAATCTATGGGACTAACCTAAAACAGGGTGTCTACTCACTTGGAAAACCTGGAATGGTCGGAAAATTTTTTTGAGAACATGTTTCTTTTTTTTTTAATTTGTAATATAAAATTAAATAACAATGTTTCTTCATTTGTAAAAGTAGCATTTATCTTTTTTATGAAAAGTCAACTATTTTGGTAGAAATTCATCTATTTGGTTGAAAATTCGTCTTTTTGGTTTGAAAATTCAACTATTTTCATTGTAAATTAAACTATTAGGTTGAATATTAACTTTTTTTTGTTAAAAACTCATATTTCGGGTTGAAAATTCAAGTGTTTTGTAAAAAATTGATCTTTTTAGCTTGAAAATTCAACAATTTGGTTGAAATTTTTTCTTTTCCTTGTCTGAAAAATCTATCTTAGTAGAAAATTTAACTTTTTGTGGAAAACTCGGCTTTGGTTTAAAAATGTATCTTTTTTGGTAGAAATTTCATCTTTTTCAGTTGAAAGTGCAACTGTTTGGTTGAAAATTAATCTGTTTTGGTTGAGGATTAAACTATTTTATAGAAAACTAACCTTTTTTGGTGGAATTCAACTGTTTTTGATTCAAAACTAAATTATTTTTTTGTTTACAGTATCAACTATCACGTTTTTATTTAAAGATTAATTTTTTTGGTTGGATATTCACAATTTTAGTTGAAAATTCATGTCTTGGATTGAAAATATAACTGTTTTGATGGAAATACGTTTTTTTTTGTTTGGATATATATTTTTTTAAACTGAAAATTCAACTATTCTGTTTTTGATTGAAAATTGATCTTTTAAGTTGAAAATTCAAGTTTTTGGTTGAAAATTCATGTATTTAATGGGAAATTCGTCCTTTTTTGGCAGAAAATCAATCTTCTTGGTTGAAAATTCATGTTTCTGCTTAAAAACTCGACAGATCGGTTAAAATTTTTACGTGCTCTTGACTAAAAAATCTTTCTTGGTTGAAAAGTCGCATTGTTTGGTTGAATTCAACTATTTTTTATTCAAAATTAGGATTTTTTGCTTTTGAAATATCAACTATCACATTTTTTCTTCAGAATCCATCTTTTTTGGATGAACATGAAACTACTTGGTTCATTGTTAGACTTTTTTGTTGAAAATTAATTTTTTGGGTCAAGGTTCGTAATTTTAATTTAAAACTTATCTCTTTAGTTGTTTTTGGGTTTTTTTTATTTAACTTTTTAAATTAAAATTGAACTATTCCTGTTAAATATTCCATAATTTTAGTTTAAAATTCATCACTTTGGTTGAACATTAACTTTTCTAACTAATAATTCAACTATTCAATTTTTGGTTGAAAATGTTACTTTTTTAGTTGAAAATTCATGTATTTTGTTTAAAATTCAACTATTCCTGTTGAAGATTCATCATATTAGTAGAAAATTCTTTACTTCGATTGAAAATATAACTATTTTGCTGAAAATTCATTTCTTCTTGGTTGATAATTAATTTTTTTTACTGAAAATTTAATTGTTTCATTTTTGTTTTAAAAATTTATCTTTTTTAGTTCAAAATTCAACTATTTGGCTGAAAATGTATATTTTTTAGTTGAAAATTCAACTATTTGATTGAAAATTCATGTAATTTGTTGAAAAATGGTCTTTTTTGTAGAAAATTAACCTCCCGTTTTGAAAATTCACCTTTTTGGTTAAAAATTCAACTATTCCAGTTAAATATTCATCATTTTAGTTAAAACTTCATGATTTTGGCTAAAAATTAATTTATTCTAGTCGTAATTTTATCATTTCAGTTGAAATTTCATAATTTTTGTTAAGAATTTATCATTTTAGTTGAAAGTTCAACTATTTGGTTGAAAATTTATTTTTTTTTAGATGAAAAATCGTCTTTTTTGTAAAAAATTCATCTTTTTGGTTGAAAATTCCACTATTTGATTGAAAATTCATGTGATTTGTTGAAAAATGGTCTTTTTTGTAGAAAATTAACCTCCCGTTTTGAAAGTTCACCTTTTTGGTTAAAAATTCAACTATTCAAGTTAAATATTCATCATTTTAGTTGAAACTTCATGATTTTGGTTACAAATTAATTTATTCTAGTCTTAATTTTATCATTTTAGTTGACATTTCATCATTTTAGTTGAGAATTTATCATTTTATTTGAAAATTCAACTATTTGGTTGAATTTTTTTTTTTAAGTTGAAAAATCTGATTTTTTGTAGAAAATTCATCTTTTTGGTTGAAAATTCCACTATTTGGTTAAAAATTCATCTAAATTGTTGGAAATGCAATATTTTTACTTGAAAAGTTAGGAAAACATTAATTTTACTTAAATATGCACTAAATTTAAAGTATAGGAAGATAAAATAAAAATTTGTTTTAATTATTATTCAAATTCATCGACTTTAGGGACAAATTCAAGAAATGATTAATAATTTTTTAAGTATTGTTTCTTTTAATCCTTTCTAAATTAAACGTATTAGTTATTTTCTCAAATGAAAAAACAGTTATTTAATTTTCCATATTAACAGTACTATTTTTAGACATTGAGATATTTACAAAGACTGAAAAAAACTTTATTTATAACAAACTCGTGAAATAATATAATGCTCGGTGTTGATTGTTTAAAAAAATTCGAAATACTTGAATCGCTCAGTACTATGAAAAATGATACCTTGAAAAAATCTGGAATTTTCAGTGAATTTTTTTCCAGGGTTTGAGTAGACACCCTGTAAAATGATTTTTAGAATCACGGTCTGGACCACTTTTTATTTAGTAAGTTGCTTAATTGGTTTGGAATGAATTTAAGAAAGAAATTTGTCGTAATATTTGTTTAGGTGTTGCACCTGGATGTGGCGGCGATGTTGCAGAGAGCGGGAGCTTCGAGAAAGAATAATACACATTGGTCAACCGATACAAAATAAATTTCCCACCAATGTCATTCGAAATCAGAAATATAATGTCATCACATTTCTTCCACTGGTAAGTAAAATAGAATCAATTTTACACTTTCTGGGAGAAATATAGTAATTTCTAATCCTTTTTAAGGATTAAATTATTAAAGAATGGCATCTAATTTTAATGGCAACAAATATTTCAATTGAAAAGGTCTTAAAAAATAGGATGATATTGATGTTGAATACAAGATCAGGGTGGCCACAGGTCAAGGAAAACCTGGAAATCAGGGAAAAGTTTGGGAATTTTATATAAATATGTTTTTAGGGAATTTTGTTGTTCAGGGAAAGTCTGGGATTTTGAAACTCACCTTTTTTCAAAACATTTTTTAAAGATAAAGTGACTATAGTCACTTTTTAAACTGAAAAGTTACTTTTTTTCAATAAATCAACCCATGGGTTATCCACTATATTCAGACTTATACCTGTTTCTAAATTTTCTTGAATTGTTTTATGGTATTTTAAAAGATTCCAAGAGTTTTTCAACAGATTTCGATAATTTGAAGGAATTTGAAAGATTTTAGGGTATTTTTTTAAATTCCAAGGAATTTTCAAGAGTTTAGAAAAATTTCAAGGGATTTCAAAAGATTTTAAAGGATTTGAAATAGCTTAGGGGAATTTTAAATCAATTTCAATAATTTGGAGAGAGATTCCAAAGGGTTTTATGGATTTTACGATATTTTAAAAAATTAAAAGGAATTTTTAAGTGCTTTAAATATTTCAATGGATGTCAAAGGATTGAAAATATTTTAGGGTTTTTTTTTAATTCTAAGGCATTTTCAAGAGCTTTAAAAAGTTTCAAGAAATTTCAAAAAATTTCAGAGAATTTCGAAAGATTCCAAGGTATTTTCCATTGATATAAAATTTTTCAAGAATTTTCCAAGGTTTGAATGATTTTAAGAGGTTTACCAAAATTTAATGGGGTTTTGAAGAATCTTGGAATATATGGTATTTTTAAAAATACCAAGGGATTTTATCGGATTTTATATTCGATTTCAAAGAATTTATTCACAAGAATTGAAGGATATCAATAATTTGAAGGAATTAAAAAAAAAATTTATTTCAAGGAATTTTCAAGAGTTTTAAAAAACTTCAAGTGATTTCAAAATATTTTGAAGGATTTGAAATATCTTACAGTGTTTTAAAAGAATTTTGAATGAATTTCAATAATTTGAAGGTATTCTAAAGGATTTAAAAAATTTTAGGATATTTTTAAAACATCCAATAAAATTGCAAGAGATTTAAAAAAATCTCAAGGAATTTCAAAAGATTGCAAAGGATTTGAAATATTTTAGGATATTTAAAAAAATTCTAAGGCATTTTAAATTGTTTTACAAATTTTCAAGGAATTTACAAGGTTTTCAAGAGATTAAAAAAAAATCAGAGTGTTTTAAAGAATTTCAGAAAAAATGGAACGATTTTATATGGTCTACAAGGTTTTATGATATTTTTGTAGATTCCAAGGGATTTTATAAGATTTCCGAGGATTTCTGTGATTTTAAGGGATTTTAAAAGTTCTCAATATTGTAATAAATTTTCCAGGATTTCAAGAAATATCAGATTTCATAGAATTTCACGGGTTTTATAATATTTTAATGGATTTCAAAGATTCTAAGGAATGTTTATCTAAGAAATTTTTAAGAATTTTAAATAGTTTCATGGGATTTCAAAAAGAATTCTTATTATTCATGCTGAATTCTTTTAAATTCTTCTGAATACACTCAATTCCATGGATCTTTTGGATTTTTTTCTCAGTTTTTGTTTAATTTATCTTGAAGTCTTTTAAACTCACCTTGAATTTTTAGGTATTTCATTAAATTCTTTTTAATTTCCTTGAATTTGTAGGCATTTCATTAATTTTTTTTTAATTTCCTTTATTTCTCTAAACCCATTTAAAAGTTACTGAATTGAAGGAATTTTTCATATTTTTTAACTGTTTTAAATTCACTTGATTTTTTTTAAGTTCCTCTTGAATTTTTATGAATTTCATCGCATTTTTCTCATGTCCCTTAAATTTCTCTAAATTTAATCAAATTTTACTGAAATGAATAGAATGTTTTTTATTTTTTTTTTAAATTTCCAATTCATTTGAATTATTTTAACTTTAACTTGAGTTGTTTTGAAGTTTCATGAGTCGAATTCCTTTAAATTCAAAAGAACAATGGTCACATTTGACATTATTAATGCACATTAGTCACTTTGTCGGTTTAATATTTATCAATTTAAATTTAAAATTGTCTTATTCTATTTATAAAAGATTCTGTCAGGCCTCGGACTCACTTTTAGAGATCGAAAATAGTGTAAATAGTGTCACAAATTTAAAAAAATAGTGTCAAGATCGTGTCATAAAATTTGTCAAGTATTAAAAACGAAATTCAATGTTTATTTAAAGTGTTATTCTTTAGTCTATAAATTATAAAAATACCTATTTATTTATCGCAGGCTTCTCCCAGTCTTTTCCCTTTCTCTCATTTTTCCACTTAAATTCCAACTGAATTTATAGAACCCAATAAAACAATCTAACTATTTCGGGTTGAAAGTTTATTGTTTTCGGTTGAAAAGTCTACTATTAAATTTGTGGTTAAAAAATAATCTTTTTATTTAAAAATGTAATTATTTTGTTGAAAATTCCACAATTTTGTTTTGGTTGAAAATTCAACTGTTTTGCTGAAAATTATTCTTTTTGACTTGAAAATTCAACCATTTTATTTGATATTTTCTTTCTTTCTTGATTAAAAAATCTTTTTATTGAAAATTTAACTATTTTGTTGTACATTCATCATTTTGGTTTAAAAATTCATCTCTTTCTGTAGAAATTTCACTGGTTTTGGTTGAAAATGCTACTGTCTGGTTAAAAATAATGTTTCGATTTAAAATTTAATTTTTTGAACTGTTTTATAGAAAATGTCGTATTTTTGGCTCGAAACTTCAATAATTTGGTAGAAAATTGAACTATTTGGTTGAAAATTTATGTTTTTTGCTGAAAATTTATGTATTTTGTTGAAAATTTGTCTTTTTAGGTAGAAATTCATTTTTTTAAGTTGAAAATCAAGTATTTGGTTGAAAATTCGTCTTCGTTGGTTAAACCCAACTGTTTTTTATTTTTAATTAAAATCTTTGTTTGTTCAAATAACAGCTATTACATTTATCGTTGAAAATTCATTTTTTCAGGTTGAAAATTCAACTCATTGGTTGTAAATGACATTTTTTGTTAAAAATTCATATTCTCGGCTTGAAAATTTAACTGTTTTATAAAAAATGCATCTTTTTGGCTTGAAGATTGATCAATTTGGCATAAAATTCCACCATTTGATACCGAAATAAAATGTTTTGTAGAAAATTCGTTTTATTTATTGAAAATTAATTCTCCTCAATGAAAATTTAACTACTTCATTTATGGTTAAAAAATGATCTTTTTTATTTAAAAATGCAACTATTTAGTTTAAAAAATTCAGAAACGAAAAAAATATAAACTAAAAAGTAATCAAATAAAATTTGGACGAACATCATATCCATTGTTCAAAGTATTTAGTTGAAAATTTATGTAATTTGTTAAAAATTCGTCTTTTAGTTGGTAGAAAATTAATTTATATATATATTAATTTTTTCACAACTGCATGACAATTTTTCTAAATCCCTCAAAATCATTGAAATCTTTGGAAATTCCTTGACATTTTTTTAATCGCTTGAAAATGCCATGGAATATTTTTAAATACTTGAATCTTTGAAATCTTTTGAAACTTCCTTAAGCTCTTGAAAATGCCTTAAAATAATTTCAAATACCCTAAAATATTCCAAGCCCTTTAAATTTT
Source organism: Andricus curvator (assembly GCA_932195095.1). NCBI lineage: Eukaryota > Metazoa > Arthropoda > Insecta > Hymenoptera > Cynipidae > Andricus > Andricus curvator. Next base: position 139,088 of record CAKNYM010047104.1, on the reverse strand, counting down.
TGTGAAATTCTTTCAAACTTTATTAAAGCTTTAAAAAACGGTTTTTTATAGTAACAGGGTGTCTACGCTACTTGGAAACCTGGAAAACCTGGAATTGTCAGGGAATCTTTATATACCTGGAAAAACCTGGAAATGTCAGGGATTTTTTTTTTAAGTTAGGAAACTTTTTCGAGAGCGTGCATATTTTTCTCTTAAATTGCACTATAAAATTGGATAACAATGATTCATTTGCAAAAGTAGCTTTATATTACTGTATTTAACTATTTTATTGAAAATTCGTGTTTTTTTTTGGTTTGAAATTAGTTTTTTTAACTGAAAATTTACCAATTCTATTTTTGGTTGAAAATTCTTTTTTTTTTAATTCAACTGTTTTTGATTGTATATTAAAATCTTTTTTGATTGAAATATCAATTACTACATTTTTCGTGCAGAATTCATATTTTTTGTAATAAAAATTTAGTTATTTAGTTACAAGTTAAACTCTTTTGTTAAAAATTAATTTTCTTTGTTTGAAGACACATAATTTTGATTGAAAATGTATCTTTTTGGTTAAAAAATGAGCTATTTTATTGAATTTTTGGCTTCTTTTTTGGTTGAAAATTAATTTTTTTAAGTGAAAATGTAACTATTCTAATTGAATATTCTATAATTTTAGTTGAAAATTCATCTCTTTGGTTGAACATTATAATTTTTAACTGAAAATTTAATTTAGTTGAAAATTCATCAGTTTGGATTAAAATTCATTTTTTAACTGAAAAGTTAACTATTCCATTTTTGGTTGAAAATTGATCTTTTGTAGCTCAAAATTCAACTATTTCTTTCAAAATTTGTCTTTTTTTAGTTTAATATTTAACTATTCTGTTGAAAATTAATCTCTGTTGTTAAAAGATCATCTTTATGGTTTGAAATTTATCTATGTCAGGTAAAAACTCATCATTTTAGTTGAAAATTCATCACTTCGGTTGAAAATTAGTTTTTTTTTGTGTGGAAAATTAATATTTTAAAATGAAAATTGAAATATTACATTTTTTGTTGATAATGGATCTTTTTTGGTTAAAAATTCAATTTTTTTTAAATGGTATTTTCTACTTGAAAATTCAACTCTTTGGTTAAAATTTCTTTTGAGTAAAATTAGTTATTTTTTCAAGAAAATTAAATTATTCCATTTTTGGTTGAAAATTGATATTTTTTAGTTCAAAATTCAACTATTTGGTTGAAAATTTATCTTTTTCAGTTTAAAATTCAACTATTTTGTTTAAAATTCATGTATTTTGTTGAGAATTCGTCTCTTTTGGTAAAAACTAATCTTAATGGTTAAAATCAAGATTTTTGGTTGAAAACTTTACTGATCTATTCAAAGATTCAACCTTTTTTAGTTGAAAATGTATCGGTTTGCACGAAATTTTTTTTTTTTTAAATGAAAACTTAACTATTCCATTTTTGGGTGAAAATTGATCTTTTTTATTCCAAAATTCATAAATTTTGTTGAAAAATCGTCTTTACGGTATAAAATTAATCTTCTTGTTTGAAAATGGTTCAAAGTTAAAATCTTTAGTTAAAAATTTATCTTTCTGGTTTAAAATTCATCTATTCCCGCAGAAGATTCAAAATTAATCTCTTTGGCTGAAAATTTGTTTGTTTTTTTTTTGTAAAAAATTAAACAACTCAATTTTTTGTTGAAAACTGATCTTTTTTAAATCAAAATTCAACTATTTAGTTGAAAATTGATCTTTTTTATTTAAAAATGCAACTATTTCGTTGAAAATTCATATATTTTGTAATTATTTAATTAATCGATGGTTCTAATATATTTAAGAATACATTGTAATATAATTTATCGTTTTATAACAATGCGAAATATTTGAATGGCTCCATACTATCGAAAATTATACCTGGAAAAAAACCTGGAATTGTCAGGGAATTTTTCTCCAGGATTTGAGTAGACACCCTGAGTAAAATTTTTTTGATTAAGATAATTCAAAATTGAAATTTGATTTGTCTGATTTGTCATTATATTTAAAAAAAAATTTTGTATTATTTTGTAATTTTGTAATTTTTGTAAATTTCTATTTTTAAATTGATCAAGATGAAAATTTTAGTTTGTCTATTATTTAAAAAATCACAAATGCTTCCTGTATGAGGAAACACTCGAGATCGATTTCACAGCTAGTTTCATTTTAAATTAGTGTATTTAAACAAAAGTTTCAAATAGTGTCAATAATGTGGTGATTCCGAGGCTTGTTCTGTATGAAAAATATAAATATTAATGGTCAGGGAAAATGAAAAATTAGTCAGGAAATTTTGAAAGTGAAGGTTCACCCCCACCCGGAGGATTTTCTTCTAACAATAAATGTAATTGTATGTCTATGAAATTATTCTAAATTTTTTGAATAAGTTTAATTAAATAATTAGAAAAATTATAATTTTAAATCTCTTTAAATTTAAATGCCTTCAACTTTGAAAAAAACGCTTCTTTCTAACTTTTTAAAATCTATATTTACAAGTATGAATACAATTTGGACTGCAGAATTTTATATTATGAACACAGAAACATCACTTGTTGACAACAGTCTCCATTACTTCTTGAATAAGGTCTTTACGTGTATAGAGTTGAAGAAACTCTTCAGATCCTATTGCTTCTTTTATATGCTTTCTAATGAAATGTAAAGTCTTTTCTTTCAAGACTTTCGCATTATGTCTGTCCGCTAATAAAAGTAAACTTGGCGCTTCTCTAACACTAATATCGCAAAAAGCTTTTTCGCACAGAGTTTTAAGCTCTTCCAGTTGATATTTATCTGCTGCTCTTAAAAGATCAAATGCCATGATTTTCATATTTTTCACGTTTCCCGTGTAGATAAACCTTAACATCTCTTTAAAAGCTGCTGGCTCAATGTCAGGAACATCGACTACGTTTTTATTCTTTTCGGATAAATTTTGATGAAACATTGCATGAAATACTGGACTACGAACTGCGAGAATAGATTTGTGAACTTTAAAACTTTCATCTCCAACATTAAAAGTAAAATCTGGCAATATGTTCTCTTCCAGAAGTCTGTCGAAGTCAATTGTCAATGAACAACGGTGAAAATCCGGATTTTCTTCATTCGAGATGTAAAATTCATTTATGATGCATTTTATAAATAACGAGTCGGTTAATTCTCTTGCGAGAATTATTGAGCTTTCGATTTCTAGTAGATTAATATCTGAATTTCCCTGATTTTTCGTCCACATGCTTTTTGAGTTCAGTTCAGTTGGATTTTCATTCTGGAGAGATGTTTCGATAACGCATTTTTGAAGATCGTCACTAGGTTTTATTTTTAACATTACGATATAACTGTCACTTCCGACTTGTCTACTGTGTCTTTGAGAATACAAGACTTTTAATTGAAATTTTGTATAATAATCGTAATTTGAAGGAAATTCTTCTGACTGTGGTGAAATCACCTGGAAAATGTCGATGTAAGATGAAAATTCTTTTATCTCCCAGGTACAAATTCTTTCGGATTTAATTATACTTGTGGTTAGGTGAATACCCGTTGGTTCCTCACTTCCTTCAGAAGATCCTTCGTTAGACATCGTTTTTAATAAAAACTTATTTCTCTTTATCTGAAACAAAATAAATTAAGGGGAATTATTTTTTAGATGATTGAAGTTAATTCTGAAAGGTGTAAAATTTAGTTTTAATTCATAAATTAATTATATAAAAATGTAAAAGCTTTTATTTTAAATGGTTTAGAATAATGGGAACTTAATTAATAAAACCCAATAAGAAAATCAACTATTTTTTATTGAAAGTAAATTATTTTTTATTGAAAAGTTTATTATTGTATGTTTGGTTGAGAATTCATCTTTTCGTTGAAAAATTTTATTATTTGGTTGAAAATTTCATTTTTTTTTAATTCAACTATATTTCGTTAAGAAGTCATCTTTTTTGGTCGAAAATTCATCTGTTTTTTTTAAATATTCGTCTTTTGCATTGAAAATTCGTTCTTTAATTAAAAAGTCTATTATTATTTTTTTAGTTCATAATTCATCCATTTTGGTTGAAAATTTAATTATTTTGCATAAAATTCCCCTTTTTGGCTAAAAAATTCCACAGTTAGGTTGACATTTTTTTTATTGGCTGAAAAATCTTTCTTAGTTGCAAATTTGTCTTTTTTGGTCCAGTTCAACTCTTTTTTATTTAAAATTAAATGACAATTCATATTGTATGGTAAAAAATTGATCTTTTTCTTTATTGACTGAAAAATCTTTCTTGGTTGAAAATTCAACTCTTTTTTCAAAATTCATCTTTGTGGTCTGAACGTTCACCTTTGCAGATTAAAAAACGAAGTTTTTCGTTAGAAATTCGTCTCTTTTCCTTGAAAGTTTAACTGTTTGGTTGGAAATGCAAGTGTTAGTTAAAATTTTTTTAATTCAACATTCTGTGGAATTTTTACCAAATTGTTGAATTTTCAACCCAAGAATATGAATTTTCAATAAAAAAGTTAATTTTCAACCAATCAGTAGCATTTTCAACAAAATAGTTAAATTTTCAGTCAAAAAATTAATTTTTAACAAAGTACATAAATCTTTTTACCAAATAGTTGAATTTTTAACCATGAAGATTAAGTTTCAATAAAATGTATGCATTTTTAACCAAACAGTTGAATTTTCAATCATGAAGATTATATTTTCTACAAAAAATACGAATTTACAACAAAGTACATAAATTTTCAATAAAATTGTTGTATTATTCAACTTAAACGACCAATTTTCAATCAATACTAAAATAGTTAATTTTGCAGTAAAAAAATTTTTGAGGATGAATTATCAACAAAAAATTTAATAGTAAACTTTTCAACCGAAGAGAATGGACTTTCAATCAATCATTTGAGAAGATGTCATAAGATTTCAATGATTTCAAACGAACACAAAAGATTTCGCAAACAAAGATTAAAGAAAGTCTTCACAAATATTTCAAAGGTTTCATAAAAATTTCACAAAGATTTCAAGGATTTTAAAGATTTTAAGGATTTCAAATATTTTACAAAGATTTAAAAAGATTTCACAGAAATTTCAAGATTTTACAAAGATTTTAAGTACTTCAAGATATTTCTACGAATTTACAAAGATTTAAACGAATTTCACAAAGATTCCAAAGATTTCAAGGAGTTTAAAATTTTCAAATATTTTACAAAAATTTAAAAAGATTGTAAAAGATTTCACAAAGATTTCACAAAGATTTCAAGTACTTCAAGAGATTTCAACGAATTCACAAAGATTAAAAAAATTTGACAAAGATTTCAAAAAATTTCATAAAGATTCCAAAGATTTTAAAATTTTCAAATATTTTACACAAATTTAAAAAGATTGTAAAAGATTTCACAAAGATTTTAAGTACTTCAAGAAATTTCAACAAATTCACAAAGATTTCAAAAATTTCACAGAGATTTCAAAAAATTTCACAAAGATTTCAAGGATTTCAAATATTTTACAAAAATTTAAAAAGATTCTCAAAGATTTCACAGAAATTTCAAGATTTCACAAAGATTGTAAGTACTTCAAGAGATTTCAACGAATTAACAAAGATTTCAAAAATTTCACAAAGGGTTCAAAAAATTTCACAAAAATTTCTAAAAATTTCACAAAGATTTCAAAAAATTTCACGAACATTTCAGAGATTTCAAAGACGACTTATGATTTCAAAAAATTAAAAATTTCTTCATGTATGGTTCTGCTTTTTTTTAAAAATTGTTGGCCAATTAAAAATAAAATGGCTAATTTTTTACATATGTAACAAACGGTTATTTCATTATTTGATGTAAAAAAGGGAGAACTGGAAAAACTTTACTTCTTGACCTGGAAAAAACCTTGAATTTCGTTCCTAAGAATAGCTGGACACCCTGATCTTTCAAATCTCAAAAATTATAAATGAAAAATAAATGTAAAAATCTCGAAAAAGCATTAATAACTGAATATTTTTAAATCATCGTTTTCAATTTACCAAACCCTTTTCCAAATTAATCTGGGGGGAAAAATTGCGGTAAGAATAAAACTATAAGAACTAGGTATGAAAAATTGAATTTTTTCTCTAAAAAATTGGTGTGTCACGAAAATATCGAAAGCATTGTTGTCGCTTTTCCTTAATGCCGATTGATTATTTTGAAAAAATCGAAGGAATGTTAATTCACACACATAATGAAGAATCGAGTTTCAGTTGATTACAATTTATTTAAAATTGTATTATCACATTTCCAGCTGAAATAATTAATTTTCAACCAAGAAAAAGAGAATCTGCAAGGAAATAGTTGAATTTTCAACCAAACAGATGAATATTTGATAAAAGAAATGAATTTTCAACAAAAAATTTCGACTAAAAAATACGAGTTTTCAACAAAATAAGTGAATTTTTGACTGAAAAAGATCAATTTTCTAGCAAAAATGAAATAGCTACATTTTTAATAAAAAATTCATCGTAAAAAAACGAATTTTCAACCAAATTTGTTGACTTTTTAACCGAAAAAAATATCCTTTAACTAAAATGATGCATTTTCAATCAAAAGAATAAATTTTTAACCAAAAAGTTCAATTTTCAACCAAAAAGGTTATATTACTACCAAAAAAAGACAAATTTTCAACAAAAAATAGAATAGTTTAATTTTAATTAAGAGAAATAAGTTTTTTAACCAAATAAAATAAGTTTTCAACCAAACAGATGAATTTTCAACCAAAAAGATTAAATGCCTATAAAAAAAATGTCGGCGAAAAATGGAATAGTTACATTTTTAGTTGAAAAAATTAATTTTCAATAAAAAAAGAAACTAATTTTCTACCAAAAAAGAATAATTTTTAACAAAATACATCAATTTTCAACCAAATATTTTAAGTTTTAATGGAATTTTCAACCAAAAAGGTTAATTTTCTTCCAAAAAGACAATTTTTCAACAAAATAGATGAATTTTCAAATAAAAAAGATCAATTTTCAACAAAAATAGAATAGTTTAATTTTCAGTTAAAGAAATATAAGTTTTTAAGCAAATAAAATAAATTTTCAACGAAATAGTTAAAT
>CAKNYM010047104.1:115262-127037 GCA_932195095.1 Andricus curvator | reverse complement strand
TAATGGAATTTTTAACCTAATATGTAGTTGAATTTTCAAGCAAAAAGGTGAATTAGTCACCAGCAAGATTAATATTCTACCACAAATGACAAGGTTCAACAGAATCCAGAAATTTTTAAAAAAATTTTTGAATTTTCAACTGAAGAAGATTAATGTTCAAACAAACATGATATAGTTAAATTTTCAGTTAAAAGTTTAATTTTTAATAAAAGGCATGACTTTTCAATCAAATAGTGTTGAATTTTCAACTGTAGAAGATAAATGTTCAACCAAACATGGAATAAATTTTCAGTTAAAAAAATAATGTAAAAAATGTTAAGAAAATCGTTAAATTGTAACAAAGTATGTAGTTCCACGTAGTAGATTTTTTTTCTAAAGAAAGGGTTCTAGTTATTTTTAATTTAATAATGTTCCAAAGTAAATATGTCAAATTCATGCCTTTATAATATTTCCTTGTGCGTGAAACGCGTCAAGTCAAACGTCTCAGAGGTCTCAAAGTTCAGCGAATCAATAAAGTAGGAAGAGGTTATGTACTATTTTATCGAGAGAAAAAAAGCAACCTTTGAAATATTGTACTCGCAAATGGCAAAAAATTGGAAAAAATAAAATTTTGAGAACAGCTTCCCTATCCATTATCACCTCAGATGGTTTCCAGCTAAATATAGAATAGAGAAATCAATACTGTGTTCAGTGAATCTTACCCTTGGAGATTGAAGATCAATTCGTTTTATTAGAATGTCAGAAGGGTCAGGATTTTAAACTTTCATGCATGTCAATCACGCCATTAAATTTCGAAAACTGTCTTGCAATGTTTTGTCATTTGTTGCAAATTATCGTTTTTATTGTTTTCTTTGATGCACTGACGTTTAGCCACATTTTTGTTGATATGGGGATTTCACGCGACACCTAGTGTTGCCAACTGTCAGATATGTGCAGGCGTCGAACTCACAAAGGCCTCGGAATGGGTTACTTTTTTGTAACTTAGTTACTTTTTTGATCCACGGTTACTAAAAAGTTACTTATTTTATGAAAAGGTTACTTTTGGTTACATTTTTTGCCCGAAGTAACGATATGAATTAATTTATTAATCGTATTATTTAAAAACTTGTGAAAAATGTAAAAATTCAAATTTTTTCAGTAAATTTGGCACTTTAAGAGGGTGTCTACCCTACCTGGAAAACTTGGAATTGTCAGGGAATTTTTATATTCCTGGAAAAACCTGGAAATGTCAGGGATTTTTTTTTTTAAGTCAGGGAATTTTTTCGAGAGTGTGCTTAATTTGTTTTTAACTTGATATATAAAATTGAATAACAATGATTTTTCATTTTTAAAAGTAGCTTCATATTACTGTATTTAACTATTTTGTTGAAAATTATTTTTCTTTTTTAAATTAATTTTTTTAACTGAAATTTTAATATTCTATTTTTGGTTGAAAATTGATCGTTTTTAGTTGAAAATTCAAGTAGCTGGTTGATGAAAATTCATTTTTTGCTTGATAAATCAACAGTTTGTTTGCAATTTTTTCTCTTTGACTCAACAATTTTTCTTAGTTGCAAATTCAACTCATGTTGAAAAATCACCTTTTTGGGTTGAATGCAATCGTCTTTAATTAAAAATAAAAATTTCTTTTGATTGGAATAGCAACTACTACTTTGCTTGTTCAAAATTCATCTTTTTGGAATGAAAATTTCATTACTTGGTTGAAAGTTAAATTCTTTTGTTAAAAGTTATTTTTCTTTTTTGAAGATTTATTATTATAATTAAAAATTAATCTCTTTGGTTGAAAAATTATCTTTTTGAGTTGAAAATTCGTGTTTTTGTTACAAATTACCCCTCCTGATTAAAAATTCATCTTTTTCGTTTCAATTTATTTTTAAGTAAAAATTTAATTGTTCCATTTGTGGTTGAAAATTTGTCTTTTTTAGTTCAAAATACAACTATTTGGTTAAAAAATGGTCTTTTTCAGTCAAAAATTCATGTATTTTTTTGTTTAAATCGTCTTTTTTGGTAGAAAATTAATCTTTTTGTTTGAAAATTCATCTTCTTGGTTCAAAATTTAAGTATTACAGTTAAATATCCATAATTTTAGTTAAAAATTTATCTTTTTGGTTTAAAATTCATCTATTCCAGTTGAATATTTCATCATTCCAGTTAAAAGTTCAATTATTGTAGGTAAAGATTCATCATTGTAGCTGAAAATTCATCGTTTTGGTTTAAAATTCAACTATTTCAGTTTGAAGATTTATCATTTTAGATAAAAATCCATCACTTTGTTTGAAAAGGTAAATATTTTTTAAAAATTACTTTTTTTGGTTGAAATTAATTTTTTTTCATCTGAAAATGTAACTATTCCAATTGAATAATCCATTATTTTAGTTTAAAAAGCAGCTCTTTGGCTGAACATTAATTTTTTTAACTGAAGATTTAATCATTTAATTTTTGGTTGACAATTTATCCTCTTTCGTTGAAAATTCATTCCCGTTTGAAAATTCATTGTTTTTTAGTTGAAAATTCATCACTTTGTTTGAAAATGTAACTGTTTTTTTGAAAATTAGTATTTTCTTGGTTGAAATTATTATTTTTTTTAAACTGATAATGTTATTATTTCAACTGAATATTCCATTATTTTAGTTGAAAATGCAGCTCTTTGGCTGACCATTAATTTTTTAACTAAAAATTTAACTAATTAAATTTTGATTGACAATTTATCTTTTTCAGTTGAAAATTCATCATTTTGACTCATCAGTTTGGTTGCAAATTGTTTTCCTTTAAACTAAAAATTTAACTGTTCCATTTGTGGTTAAAACTTGTTTTTTTTTTTAGTTCAAAGTGCAACTATTCAATTGAAAAATGGTCTCTTTCAGTTGAAAATTCATATTTTTTTTTTAAATCGTGTTTTTGGTAAAAAATTGATCTTTTTGTTTGCAAATTCATCCTCTTGGTTCAAAATTTAAGTATTCCAGTTAAATATTCATCTCTATGGTTGAACATTAATTTTTCGAAAAAAAAAGTTAAATTGTTCAATTTCTGGTTGAAAAATTATTTTTTTAGTTGAAAATTCGTATTTTTTATTAGAAATTAACTTTCTTGGATAAAAATTCATCTTTTTGGTTGAAAATTCAATTATTTTAGTTGAAAATGCAGCTCTTTGACTAAACATTAATTTTTTTAACTGAAGATTTAACTATTCAATTTTTGGTTGACAATTTTTTTTTTAGTTGAAAATTCATCTTTTTGGTTTAAAATTCACCTATTCCAGTTGAAGATTGATCATTTTAGTTCAAAATTCATTACTTTGGTTGAAACTTTTTAATCCTTATTTTGGAAATTTTTTTTTGATTGAAAATTTAATAATTTTTTGTTGGTTAAAGACTGACCTTTTTTAGTTTAAAATTGAAGTATTTGGTTGAAAATTGTTCTTTTTTAAAATTGAAAATTCAACTATTTGGTTGAAAATTCATCTATCTTGATGGAAATGCAATATTTTTACTTGAAAAGTTAAAGATTTGAAGCGGTTTTTATTGAATTTAGTATATTATCCACATTGATTTTACTTAGATATGCACTGAATTTTAAGTATAAGAAGATAAAATAAAAAATAATTTGAATTATTATTCAAATTCATGGACTTTAGAGAAAAATTCAAAAAATCATTAATTAACTTTTTAGTATTATTTAATTATTTAATTAATCGATATTGCTTATATATTTAAGAATATATTGATATATTAATATTAATTAATATATTAATTGAATCCCTAGAAACTGAAAAAAGAGCATAATTTATAATAAACTCGCGAAACTGTATACATATTCCGAGTCGATTGTTTAAAAAAATGCTTAAAAAATTGTACCTGAAAAAAACTTGAGATACCTGGAAAAACCTGGAATTGTCAGGGAATTTTTGTCAAGTAGACACCCTGTTTAGAGCCAGGAAAATTGGCGAATAACAATAAAATAATAATTAGTTCGTATGTAAAATGTCTAAAAAGGGCCATCAATTGAATTATTATGAATCCTGATAAAAATTGCAATTTAGCTAAAATTGCTAGTTTTTAATTAAAAATTTTCATCTTTTTTGATGAAATATCGAACTATGTATTATATTTTTCAAGGAGGATTTATCTTCTTTGGTTGAGATACGGTTAAAAGTTGAACAATTTCTGTTTAAACTTTATTTTTTTGTTGAAAATTCGTCTTTTTTGGTAGAAATTCCCCGGGTGGAAAAAATGTTTACAAAAAAGTACAACATTTCTACAACTGTAATTTTTTGTCAAAAATGTACAAAATTTAACAAAAAAATACAAAAATTTGTATAACTTTTTATTGATAATATGTGTTTTACTTTGTCGTAAAAATCTATTTTGTTGAAAATTCGTCTTCGTTGATTAAATACAACTGTTTTTTTTTTATTAAAATATTTTTTTGTTTAAATATAAACTACTGCATTATTCGTTGAAACTTTATCTTCCTTTTAGTTGAAAATTCCTTTTTTTTTTGTTTGTTAAAAAGTAATTTTTTAAACTAAATTTAACTAACTTGTTGAAAATTCATATTCATGGGTTGAAAATAAAAATGTTTTGTAGAAACTTCGTCTTTTTGGCTTCAAAATTAAACAATTTGGTATAAAATTCAACTATTTGGTACAAAATTAAACTGTCTTGTAGAAAATTTGTTTATTTATTGAAAATTAATTCTCCTGAATGAAAACTTAACTGCTCCATTTTTTGTTAAAAATTGGTATTTTTTGGTTTAAAAATTCAACTATTTAGTTTAGAAACATTGACTAACGTCACATCTATTGTTCAAAGTATTTAGTTGGAAATTCAACATCATTGATGAAAATTTTTTTTCTTTGTTGACTGAAAAATCTTTCTTGGTTGAAAATTCGCCTTTTTTATTTGAAGTGAGTGCCTCTAGTGTAATTTTTTTTCGAAAAAGCAGCAAAATTGTGTCATTGTTTTAAAAAAAATGCCAAATAGTGTCAATAGTGTAACTGTTTTGTTGAAAATGTAACTGATTGGTTGAAAATTAACTTTTTTGTTGAAAATTCATATTTTTGGGTTGAAAATTCGACTGTTTTGTAAAAAATTCGTCTTTTTGGCTTGAGAATTCAACAATTTGGTAGAAAATTCAACTGAATGATGAATTTTAAAAAAATTCCAACGAACACTTGCATTTACAACCAAATAGTTAAACTTTCAATGAAAAGAGACGAATTTCTAAGAAAAGAAATTGGATTTCAATCTACAAAGGTGAATGTTCAAAACAAAAAGACGAATTTTCAACAAAAGAGTTGAATTTTTAATCAAGAAAGATTTTTCAGTCAAGAAAGAAAAAAAAACTCAAATTATTGAATTTTCAAGTCAAAGAGACGAATTTTGTTTTACAAAACAGTTGAATTTTCAACCAACCCTCGCGGAAAAAACTTTTACAAGAAAGTACAAAATTTCTACAACTTAAATTTTTTGTTGAAACATGTATTTTTTTTGTACAAAAATGTACCAAATTTAAAAAAAAAAACAGTTAAATACAAATAGCTAATTTTTTCTTGTATTTTCTTGTAGAAAAGTATACAAGTTTTTACAATTCAAAAATTTGTATAACTTTTTAATAATATTTTATTTTACTTTGTTGTAAAAATCTACAAGGTATTACAGAAAACTACAGAATTATACAATTTTTTAATTTGGGTGTTTGACGTCATAAAAATACTTTTAATTTCACGTAAATTATTGTAGAAAAAAAAATCTTTACAAAAAAATACAAAATTTAAAAAAAGTGGAAATATTTGGAAACTGTACTTAAAATTAGATTTCATATACTGGTAGTTTATTGTAGAAATGTATAAATTTACCCAAGAAAACATAAATGTTTAAAAACAATACTTTTAGAATCCGCATCAACGTTTCGAATTTTACTTTCCTGTCAATTTTTGTAGGATATGTAATATATAAGTTTCTACAACAAACTACAATTTAAGGAAAATATTACACGTTTACCAAGAACTTTTGCTATTATAATAAATCACATTGAACTGTAGTTCGATTATTGAAAATTGAACAATTATTGATTTTATAGGACGATTCTGAATCTATTGAAAATTAAGCAAGTTACAGATTTTAACGTTAAAAATATAAATTTTTCAATTTGGAAGCCTCAGTAGTTAAACAAATGTAAACTTTCGATTGAAACTTTCTAAACTATTCTTAATTCTAAAATAATTTCAAATTAATACGTTTATAATTAATCGCTCTTATTCAATTCCAAATCCTATTCAAATATTGTTTCAATCTAAAATGATTTTTTATTTTGAAAAATTAATATTAAGAGCAAAATTAAAAAATATTGAAATGTTTTTTGATTAATAAATGAGAATTGAACAATTATTAATTTTGTAAATAGTGGAGTAAGTTTAAAATATATTTAGAAGTTTTGAAAAGATTCCAAAATAATTTAAAACGTGGAAAGATTTGAAAACATTTAATACACAATGTAGATTTTTGAAGATTTCGAACACAAAATTTATAAGCTTTTTAAGCATTTTGAAAGGTTTTAAATGAATAAAAAATTCGTATGAATATTCCTAGAAAAACTAACAGTATATTTTTTTAGTTAATTTTAAATGAATATTTAATAAAATTTCCAAAATTTTCAAAAAAGAATCAGGATGATTTTAAGGTAATTTTTTTACTTTTGAAGGATTTTCAAAAAATTTTGGGAAAAATTTCAGTTTTAAACAAATTTTTTTTTTAACCTTGAGCCGTTCCGAGCCCTAGACTCACTACTTTATATTGACACTATTTGACCCTTTTTTTAAGCGACGACACTATTTTGTTACTTTTTCGAAAAAAAACTTACACTAGAGACACTAATTTCAAATCAAAAAGTCGAATTTTCAACCAAAAAAAAATTTGTTTTGTTTAGAAAGAAAAAAAAAAGATTAAGCAATAATGTTAAATTTTCAAGCCAAAAAAATGAGCTTTCAACAAAATAGTTGAATTTAGCACCTTCTTACTTAATTCAATTATCTGGTCAACATCTAAAAATATTATCTAAAACAGTTGAATGTTTCACCAAATAGTTAAATTTTCAACCAAGAAATTCATCGTTTTGGGTTTAAAAATCAAATGTTTTCGAAAACATTCGATTTTTATTTTGAAAGCTCAACTAAACTCAACTTTCGGTTGAAAATTAAACTCTTTTGTTGAAAAATCATATTTTTGGGTTGAAATTTGAAGATTGATCTTTTTTAATTGATAATTATATTATTTGGTTGAAAATTATATTATTTGGTTGAAAATGTATCTTTTCAGTTGAAAATTCACGATTTTCATTAAAAAATAAACTAACTGGTTAAAAGTTAAACTCTTTTTTAAAAAATTTATCTTTTTGCTTAAAAATTCAACAGCTTTGTTGAAATTCTTTCTCGCTTGACTGAAAAACCTTTCTTAGTTGAAAATTCGTATTTTTTTGTTTTTTATTTAATATTAAAATTTGTTTTGGTTGAAATTACATTTTTCATTGAGAATTCATTTTCTTTTAATAAAAATTACTACTAGGTTGAAAGTTAAACTCTTTTGTAACAAATTAATTTCTTTTTTGTTGAAAATAAATTTTGCTAACTGAAAATTTAACTATTTCTGTTGAATATTTCATCATTTTCACTAAAAATTCATCTCTTTAGTTGAACACTTTTAATTTAACTGAGCATTTAACATTTAACATTTAAGCATTTAACTGAGAATTTAATTAGAAATTAAATTATTTGGTTGGAAATGTATCTTTTTTAGTTGAAAATTCAACTATTCCAGTTAAAGTCAAGGAAAACTGAGTGAAAACTTTCGGCCACCTCAATTCGTTTCAATTCACCTGACCCTAAATCCAACAACTTACATCAACAATTTCTACAAAGCTTGATTTTTAACCAAAAAAATTGATTTTCTATAAAAGAAGACGAATTTTCAACAAGATAAATAACTTTTCAACCTAATAGTTGAATTTTCAATCAAGAAGATTAGTTTTCTACCAAAAAAGACGAATTTTTAACAAAATACATGAATTTTCAACTAAATGCTTTTTGAAGAATGGACGTGATGTTAGTCCATATTTTATTTGATTAATTTCTAGTTTATATTTTTTTATCTTGAAATTTGTTTAACTAAATAGTTGAATTTTTCAACCAAAAAATATCAATTTTTAACCAAAAATGGAGCAGTTAAGTTTTCATTCAGGAAAATTAATTTTCAATAAATAAACCAATTTTCTACAAGACAGTTTAATTTTGTACCAAATAGTTGAATTTTATACCAAATTGTTTAATTTTGAAGCCAAAAAGACGAAGTTTCTACAAAACATTTTAATTTTCAACACAAGAATATGAATTTTCATCAAAATTAATTAAATTTTCAGTTATAAAAATTACTTTTTAACAACAAAAAAAAAGGAATTTTCAACTAAAAGGAAGATAAAGTTTCAACGAATAATGCAGTAGTTTATATTTCAACAAAAAAAGATTTTAATAAAAAAAAACAGTTGTATTTAATCAACGAAGAAGAATTTTCAACAAAATAAATTTTCAATCGAAACAGATTAATTTTTAACCAGACAGATGCATTTTTAACCAAAAAAGTGAAATTTCTGCAGAAAGAGATGAATTTTCAGACCAAAATTATGAATGTTCAACAAAATAGTTGATTCTTTAATACGAAAAAAATGGAAATCAAATTTTTGAATGTTTATCCATAAAAAAAGTTAATCTTCAACCAAATAGTAGTTTAATTTTAGAAAAATGTTCAAAATTCGAATTTCACGAAAAACGTAATAGTTGATATTTCAATTTAAAAAAAAAAATTTATTTTATATAAAAAATAGTTGAATTCATCCAAAAAAGACAAAGCTTGAACAAAATATTGATTCAAAACACAGTTTTTTGATTACTGGACCCTAAAGCCCATACAAAGAAACACCATCTCATTTTCGAAATAATTTGAAATCTTCAAAGCTTACAATTCATCTTTTAAAAGAAAACCTAAATGATTTACATTTTTCAGAGAAATCTTATTGCCGTTACCTGCAATTTTTAATCAAATATAAAATTCTGAAAATAATAATAACTAGTAATATTTAATGTGATTGCAAGTTAATAATATTGTTTTCGAAGTCCATGAAGGACAAGTTAAAAAGAAAATTCCCAATTTTACGAATAAATCATTTGATTTAAAAGCAAAATTTAATAAAAAGTAAAAACAAAAAATGTTCATTAATTTCTTATAAAACCGAATTTATTTTTGAAAAATTCTGATGATAATTTGTTTAACTTCTTTTCTTAAATATCTTTCCAAACTTGATGAAAGACATACATGCTGACTTTTTATTCAGATCAGATTTTAGATGAAATTAAGATGGTTTGAAATTAAAATTATATTTTTAGATTAGAAACATTTCAAAGTGTTGTGTTTTTTGAAATAGTGTTTTAAAATAAAAACTCTACATTGTGGTGAACAAAAAATTATTTAAAATGTTTTTTAACAATTTCTTGTACACAAAGTCCGTGAAGTGGACAATTTGTTATATAGCATGAATAAAAAAATAAAACAATATAATATAAAAAAAAATAAAATAAATAAATATATAATATAAATACATAAATATAAACACAAAAAATAATGAAACGCATAGACTTTATGTAATTTGATTAGCAGAATCGAGTGGCGCTATTATTTTTTCCGTATCTCGCATTTTTAAACAAATCGTCTACACCAAAATTGTTGAAACAATTTAAAAATAATTCGTGATTCTTTAAAAATAATCTATTACTTTTTGTGCTATATTTCCAGTTATATGACAAAATAATTTTTTTAAATGTTTCGAAAAGTCGCAGTGAAAAACCCAATTTTATTTTATAATTCTTCTATTTGTCTCGGAACATATTTTTGGCCGTTTACTGATTTATTTTATGTTAATTTGAGTGTAAACAATCAATTTGAAAAAATAATTTTTTGTATGGCAATTACATGGCAGGCAAATTTTGATAAGCGATTTCTCGGAAAGTATTTATTAATTTTTTTTCAGCTTTTTTCTATAGTTCTATAGTGATCCATAAACTCTCGGAAGTACTTTTTTCTTTTTCAAATAATTTCGAGAAAAAAGTTTTTAAACTAATAAAATTAGCTAAGAAATATTTTGCATTCTGAATAAGTTTGGCATCAAAGTGATTTTCTCAAATGCTTGAAAAATAAAAAATCTTCCAGGATTTTTGTCTTTTAGAATATTATATTAAAATTGAAGTAGTATTTCAAAATCTCAATTATTACCTTATTAATCTTACTATATTAATCTCTATGTTCTTATTTTTTCAGGTACTATACCAGCAGTTCAAATTTTTCTTGAACCTTTACTTCCTCATGATGGCATTGTCTCAGTTCATACCAGAAATAAGAATAGGATATTTATACACATACTGGGGACCTTTGGCTTTTGTCTTAATGGTTACTGTATGTAGAGAAGCCGTGGACGATTTCAGAAGATACAAACGAGACAAGGAAGTCAATAACCAAAAATACTACAGACTTGTAAAAGGTTTCAATGCGCCAGAACTAGTTCCCAGTTCTAAACTGCGAGTTGGTGACTTGGTAAGTTTTCTTTATTCAGGGTGGCCGCAGGTCAGGGAAATCAGGGAATTTTTTTGGTCAGAGAAAGTCAGAGAAAGTTAGGGAAAAGTCAGGGATTTAAAAAAAATGCAAAAGTCAGGGAATTTCTGTGAGTCAAGAATAATCAGGACTGACACACAGTGACTTATAGTCACTTTTTAAAATGAAAAATGACTATAGTGACTTTTTAAATATAAATTAGCCCATGCCTTAACCACTATTGAATTCAGGTATATACATATTTCTGAATTATCTTGAATTCTTTGGAAATCATTTAGGGTATTCTAAAAGATTCCAAGAAATTTTTAATAGATTTCAATAATTTGATTGGATTTTAAAGATTTTAGGGTATTTTTGAAATTTTCAAGATTAAAAGGAATTTTAAATAGATTTCAATAATCTCAAGGTATTCCAAAGGATTTCAAAAGATTTTAGGGTATTTTTAAAAATTCCAATGAATTTTTAAAAGCTTTAAAAAGTTTCAAGGGATTTCAAAAGATTTGAAATATTGTAGGTTTTTTTTTAATCCAAGGAATTTTCAAGAGCTTTAAAAATTTTCACGGGATTTCAAAATATTTTAAAGGATTTAAAATATTTTGAGGTACTTTAAAAGATTCACAGGAATTTTAAATAAATTTCAATTATTTCAAGGTATTCCAAAGGATTTCAAAAGATTTTAGGGTATTTTTAAAAATTCCAAGGAATTTTTAAAATCTTTAAAATGTTTCAAGGGATTTCAAAGGATTTTAAATATTTTGAGGCATTTTAAAAGATTGAAAGGAATTTTACATAGATTTCCATAATTTTAAGGTATTCCAGAGGATTTCAAAAGATTTTAGGGTATTTTTAAAAATTCCAAGGAATTTTTAAAAGCTTTGGAAAGTTTTAAGGGATTTCAAAGGATTTGAAATATTTTAAGGCATTTAAAAAGATTTCAAGCAATTTTCAACAGATTTTATTAACTTGAAGAGATTCCAAAGGATTTCAAAAGATTGTAGGGTATTTTTTTTTTTTATTTTTTTAAAATTCCAATGAATTTTCAAGAGCTTTAAAAAGTTTCAAGGGATTTCAAAGGTTTTGAAATATTTTAAGGCATTTAAAAAGATTTCAAGCAATTTTCAAC